>PVJC01043709.1:0-14415 GCA_004026665.1 Murina feae
ATGCTTCTCCATGAAGACATCTGAGCAGCAGGCTACAGACGTTGGAACCCACAGGGCTGTGGGGACTGGTGATCCTCTTACCGGGTCCCCGTCAGGGCTGAGGGGTCGTGTGCTCTGGATTGAGGGGTAAGTGAGCTATTGTGCTCGCCTCCAGCGTGAGCTCCTCTGGCGGTGAGCACCTCCTCCCCTTCCTCCTCCTCACAGCGGGTCCTTTATATCCTTGGTTTCCCAGGGCCTGCTCGGCTCCATTCCGTCCACTCAGATACCCACCTCCTGGAGCGTCTGAAGAAGCCTTCAGAAACTCCACACTGGGTCCTGTCAGCATCAATTTCCCTTTTGTTTCAGACGCACACAGAGAGGAAACCTAGAACAGGAAGGAATGTGCGAAATGCAAAGCTCTGCTCCTTGCTGTTAGTCCCAAGGGATCACTGCGGCATGGATTAACCTGCTAACTCAGTGTGCGGGGCTTATCACCTGCTGAGTGCTGGGTGCTGTGGGGACACAGTGTCCTTCAAGACTGGCTGGGCCCTGCCCTCCTGGAGCTCACCGTGTAGCACAGACACTGAGCACGTGTTCTGTCCAGCGGCTGGAGCAGGACCGCTGGGCTGGAAGCTCGCAGTAGCAGGGACCACACAGTTTGCTCCCCACTGTTCTCCCGCCCCCAGCTCAGGGTGTAGTTCAGAGCAGACACCCAATTAAGGCCGATAGGAAGGGCAGGCAGGAGCAGGGGCGCAGGAGGCTGTGGGAGTATGTAGCGGGAGGACCTGCAGACACAATGGTTGTCACTAAATGCAGTAGATACTGATTCAATTGTGTTGGGGGGACACAGAGTGGGGCCTTTTGGTAACCCCTATGTCCATGAAGCCTTGCTGGGATGGAGGGCAGGGAAGACAGGCGTGCTCTTTAAAGAGACAGGCCCAGCCACGGTGGCTCAGTGGTTGAGCATTGACCCATGAACCAGGAGGTCACGGTTCGATTTCTAGTTAGGGCACAGGCCCGGTTGGGGGCTGGATCCCCAGTAGGGGGCAGGCAGGAGGCAGCCAATCAATGATTCTCTCTCATCACTGATGTTTCCATCTCTCTCTCCCTCTCCCTTCCTCTCTGAAATCAATAAAAAAATAAAAACAAACATTTAAATGTCCTTAACTGCAGCTCCTGTTAATTTTCTCTGCTTCTTTTTGACCTGTGGCGCTTCCTAAAGTGGGCTCGGTGTCTGGCATGGCTGGGGGAGGGGCTAGGAGACAGTGTCCAATCCTGCCTTCAGGTAACACATTTCTGTCAGGCCCCTTCGGAAGCGTTTGCAGCCCCTCGCTTGTGCCTGCTCTGACGCATCTGGGAGTGGGTGCATGGCCTTGAGCATGAAGATGGAACTTTATTTCGCAAAGTAACAGAGGAATGTGGACCAGAGAGGCTGTTGAGTCAAGAATCAACAGTGTCGGTCACAGGAAGAGAGATTTAAGACTCTAAACATTATATATATATATATATATATATATATATATGTATATATATATATATATATATATGTATATGTATATGTATATGTATATGTATATGTATATGTATATGTATATGTATATATAGTTAGAATTTTTTTTTTTTTTTGCCTGTGAAGCCCATAATCTTGACTTAAGTAAAGTTGAAGTAAAAACAGATTAAACATATTTATACACAGTTTGGTCATTCATGTAGTCCATGGCATTCTTTTGTAAAATGTACTTACTGATCTTTTAAAAAAAGATGATACATTAGGATAATAAAACATCTAATATGAAAACATACAATACATTGAACAGCAAGCCTGCTTCTGCCACAGCCTGTCAGTGTTTCTCCTTAGAACCATTAAACACCTACTCAGAGGGTTCTGTGTGTGTTCAGGCAGATATGTACATTTCCTCACTGTTAGTTACTGTTGCCCTGTGACAAATTACTCAGATTAGCATTTTGAAACAAGTATTGTTGATTCACAGTTTTTCTGCATTAGGAATTTCCAAGAGTAGCTTCGTTGGGTCATTCTGACTCATGCGATTGCAATGGGGATGGTGGCAGGGCTGTGGCCTCATCTGAAGGGTTGACTGGGGCTGGAGGACCTACTTCCAAGTTTGCTGACTCACGTCTGTTGGCAGGAGGCTCAGTTCCTTGCCACGTGGACTTTCTCCTAAATTCTTGGAACTGGGATTGCTAGGAGAAAGGCTATGCACAGTTCAGAATCTGATGACCTTTATTACACTTCCTTTTCAAAGAGGTTATGCTAAGCTGTGCTCCCCTAACACTGTATATTGCCCTGTTTGCTCCCCCAGCTTCCTCAATCTAAGGTGAAAAAGGATGCCTGTTGTCATTTAACTCACATTTTTCTTGGTATGCATGCGGTACCCCGGTCTCCTGCCCTGGAAGTAGAAGCCGGTGTCTGCAAAAGCCATCTGGCTGAAACCTACATAAATGTAGGTTTTTATGGGCTTATAAAACCTACATTCTGCAAAACGTAGATTGTCAACAGGGACCCCCCAATTCTTGGCACCCGCTCTATGCTTGTCCACTATCCTTATTTACTTATCCAGCCACGCGCACTCTTCTAGATAGAGGGGCGCAGCGGGGGGCAGAGCCAGTGCTCAGAGAAGCCACATGGCACAGAAGGACCTGCTAGTCCAGCCTGGTCCAAATTCCTGACCCGGACCAGGAGGGCAGAAGCTGTCCTAACACGGACACTGTGTCTCCCACCTTTGGGGTGGTTTGTTTTGAGGTCACAGGTAAGTGGGACACATAGCTCATGTCTGTTCAAGCTTCTGAAATCCAGGTGAGTGAAAAAAGATAGTCAAGGCGAGAGGCTCAGGGCTGCTTGCAGAGTTCAGAGGAGGGAGTGGTGTGGGGGGAGGGGGCAGAAGGGAAGGGAAGGAGGGCTCCCTATGGCCAGGCCTCCGCTTCCGCCCACGTTTTGCCCTGTGACTCACTGCGTGGCCATTCTCGGCCACTCAGGAACCTAAACCTCTGGGTCCATAAACCCGGCTGCATTCATAAGCAGATTTTCCAGAACAAGATGGCCCTTTGTTGTCATAATTCCTTGTGAGAATTTTCCTGGGAAATAGCTTTTCATCTCCGTGTAAAAGCTGTTGGTGTCGGCCCATATTATTAAATAAGGATTAAAAATAGCCCTGGACTTTTTAAAGCCTAATTCGCACAGGAGGATAAATAGCAAGTGCCGGGTGGTCCTACGTGTACATGTGCTCGGTTCCACCCACGGTGACATGGACTCTAACATCACAAACACCGGGGTCCGAGTTTAGAGTGAAGAGCAGTTTGGTTCAGGGGTTAAGCTATGTGGGTCAGGGTGGCCTGCCCCCTGATCCTCCGATAACACATCTATTGCTGGGACAGTGGGAAAGAGGAGGCCCTGTTCGTCGTGGGGGACACAGTTAGGGCTAATGGGCTTTTTGGAAAGGCCAGAGCTGTGCTTCAGTGAAGCCCTAAGTGCTAAAATATGCTGCTGAGACCCCGCTGCAATGATGGTGAAATGATGCTGAAGTTCTGGGCAGCGTGATCCCCTTTGCGGGCTGGCGTGAGGGACCACTGGGCCCGGCTCAGTGTGGCAGGTGGACGGCGCACCGGGGAGGGGAGAAGGGGGGAAGGGGGCCCACAGCACTTGCCTGAGCTGTTGTCTGGCTCTGCAAGCAAAGTCGAGCCAGCATGTGCTCCCAGGTGTGCGAGCTTCTGTTCATTTAAGAAAAAACTAGAGGCCCAGTGCATGAAATTCGTGCATGGGTAAGGTCCCTAGTGATGCTGGCCGGGGCCTCCCTTCCCCAGCTGCCAGCCACCAGCCGGGTCCTTCCTTCATTCTGTGCCACCCCCTGGTGGTCAGCACATGTCATAGTGAGCGATCAAACGCCCGGTCTGTCAAACTCCTGAGGGGACACTTTGCATATGAGGCATATATATGCTCCGTTGTTGTTTTCTGCACTTACGAGCATTTTCCTCCGTGGGCTCTCGGGAGGGGTGGTGTGTAATGCGTGTGCCACAGGGTGCGCTGCAGAGAGTCGATAAACAACACGCACAAAGGCGTGGGGATGGCGATGTGGAAGACGGGGGTGGGGGTGGGGCGTGACCCCTTTTCATGGGGAAGCTTGCTGGGTCTGACTCCCTCTGCAGGAAGCCTGTGGGTTCCTGGGCCTGGCTCAGTGGTTACTGCTGTCCTCACTGGCTCCACTAGGGGGCAGACAAGGGAAGGCAGGGGGATGGGGTTGGGGGATGGGGGACAGTGGCCTGCTGGGTGGTTTCCTGTCCAGGTAACATCCCTCTGCCTAACAGGAAAGTTAAGGACGGAGGAGCCTTACAGGTGATCCGTGAGCCGCACTGCTCAGTGGAGGGCACAGCTGGGAGCGCTGGCCTTTGGCCTGCAAGCAGCCCTACAGCCTTCCCTGTGACAACCAGAGTCCCGCAGGGCGCCCTCTCCAGGGGCCTTCAGCTCTCTCCAGGGGCCTCCTCCCTCCCAGGTGCAGGGGGACCTGTCCTCACCACCCCATGTGCCCACATCTGCTCCTTGCCGAGAGGTATGGGCAGGTCCACTGAGGATTCTTGCCTTGTGGGCACCAGGTTGAGGAGGCAGAGAGGTGGGACGCTGAGCGCTGAGCAGGAGGAGCCAGCAGGAGGGGAGGAGAAGGACGGATAGACTGGTAGGTGGCATCTCAGGACTGAGATGCCAGGTCACAGGTTCCCCACCTGCTTTGAGGGGACTCACATTAGGAATTCCAGGACTCGGCAGGCGTGTCAGATTCCGGGCAGCAATGGCAGCCTCTCCCCAAAGGCGGTGGCATGCCTGCCCCCCGTCCCCCAAGAGCAACGGTGCTGTCAGCTAAGAGTGCGTTACTTAGGGACTGGCCCTCCCTGTCGCACTGGCGCTGGTGTCTCCTCACGTCGTCTCTGCCGTCCACTCAGGTGTGATGGTGATGACCACGAGTGGGCTGGGCAAGCTCAGGCAGGTAGCCCCTTAGGGTCAAAATGCCCCCTTTACAGCTGCAAACTCCCCCATTTTCCTTTAGATCCGAGGCAGGTCCAGGAGAGCGCTCACCGACCCACGGCCCACCTTCCTCCGAGGTGGACTGGGTCCCCCGCGCAGGTCACCCCCCAGGCGCCTGCCTGTGACTGTGCGAAAAGCGGTGCTTCGTCGCCTCAGCTTTGAATCCCAGTTCCCTTACTTTCCTCCTTAACGTCAAACTGGGCTGGATTTAGGGTTGTAAGTGGGCGAGTTCGTCTCCTGCCTCTGGGATCGCTGTGGCCGCAGGAGGATTGGCAATGAGTTAGGGACACTTAGGTGGTTTCTGCTTTTGGCTGTTGCAGATAATGCTGCCACACACATGGGCATGTACATATATTCTGGAGTTAGTGTTTTTAATTTAATATATCTTAGTGATTTCTTACAGAGAGGAAGGGAGACAGACAGAGAGTTAGAAACATCGATGAGAGAGAAACATCGATCAGCTGCCTCCTGCACATTCCCCACTGGGGATGTGCCCGCAACCAAGGTACATGCCCTTGACCAGAATTGAACCCAGGACTTTTCAGTCCACAGGCTGACACTCTATCCACTGAGCCACACCGACTAGGGCATGAGTTAGTGTTTTTGTTTTTCAGAAGTGGAGTAGCTGGATCTCACATGGCGGCTCTACTTGTAATTTTTTAAAGGAAACTTCACACTGTTTTGCACAGTGGCTGCACCAGCTCACGTTCCCATCAACAGCGCCCGAGGTTTCCTTTCTCTGCGTCCTCGCCAGCACTGGTCATTTCCTCTGTTTTTGATGATAAGCGTTCTAACAAGTGTGAAGTGATGTCTCGCTGTGGTTTCCGTTTGCACTTCCCTGATGGTCCATGAGAGGGAGCATCTTTTCATGCACATTCAGCATCTGTGCATCTTTGGGAAATACTCAGATCCTTTGTCCGTTTTTTAATTGGAATGTTTTTTTTTTTTTTTTTGCTGCCACGTGGTATGAGTTCTTTATGTATTTTGGATATTATCCCTTTATCAGATATTTGATTTGCAAATGCCTTCTTCCATTCAGTAGGTTGCCTTTTCATTTTCTTGAGTGTTTCCTTTGCTGTGCAGAAGCTGTTTAGTTTGATGTAGTCCCACTGGTTTTATTTTTGCTTTGGTTACCTTAGCTTTTTAAAAAATCTTTATTGTTCATATTATTACAGTTGTTTCTCTCCCCCCACATAGCTCCCCTCCTCCCAGTTCCCATCCCACCCTGTGCCCTTACCACCCCCCCACTGTCCTCATCCATAGGTGTATGATTTTTTTCCAGTCTCTTCCCGCACCCCCAACACCCCTTACCCCCTGTGAATTGTCATTCCACTCCCTTTCTATGCCCCTATTCTATTCTATTCTATTCTATTCTATTCTATTCTATTCTATTCACCAGTTTATTCTGTTCATCAGACTTTTCTTATTCACTTGATTTTTAGCTTCACTTGTTGATAGATATGTATTTGTTGTTCATAATTTTTATCTTTACTTTTTCTTCATCCTCTTCTCAAAGGATACCTTTCAGCATTTCATATAATACTGGTTGGGTGGTGATGAACTCTTTTAGCTTTTTCTTGTCTGTGAAGCACTTTATCTGACCTTCAATTCTGAATGATAGCTTTGTTGGGTAAAGTAATTTTGGCTGTAGGTTCTTGCTGTTCATCACTTTGAATATTTCTTGCCACTCCCTTCTGGCCTGCAAAGTTTCTGTTGAGAAATCAGCTGACAGTCGTATGGGTGCCCCCTTGTAGGTAACTGACTGCTTTTCTCTTTCAGCTTTTAAAATTTTCTCCTTGTCTTTTGCTCTTGGCATTTTAATTATGATGTGTCTTGGTGTGGTCCTCCTTGGATTCCTTTTGTTTGGGATTCTCTGCGCTTCCTGGACTTGCAAGTTCATTTCTTTCACCAGGTGGGGGAAGTTTTCTGTCATTATTTCTTCAAATATGTTTTCTATATCTTGCTCTCTCTCTTCTTCTGGTACCCCTATAATTCTGATGTTGGTACACTTGAAGTTGTCCCAGAGGCTCCTTACACTATCTTCATATTTTTAGATTCTTTTTTCTTTTGGCTTTTCTGGTTGGGTGGGTTTTGCTTCTTCATATTTCATATCTTTGACTTGATTCTTGCGATCCTCTCATCTGCTGTTGGGTTTCTGTATATTATTCTTTATTTCAGTCAGTGTATGCTTAATTTCTAGCTGGTCCTTTTTCATATCCTCCAGGGTCTCACTAAATTTATCGGCAGCCTCTAGAATATTCTTGAAAAGCCTTATAACCGTGGTTTTGAACTCTATATCCAGTCGTTTGCTTTCCTCCATTTCTGTCATTTGTGACCTGTTTCTTTGTCTCCACATTTTGGCTGCTTCCCTGCGTTGACAGAGTGGCTTTAATCAGCTGTGTCTATGGTGGGAGAACTTCTCGGCTGGAGACACCCTTATGGGGCAAGACTTGCTTCAGTGGGGCTTTGGTGCCCACTAAGTCTGTTCCCTGAGTGTGTCCCTTATGAGTCAGAGGAGTTGTAGACTGGGTGGTTCCACTCTGACCACTGGGTACACAGTCTCTTGGAACTCCAAGGAGGTGCTATTTTAGCTTCTGCCTGGGGCTGCCCAGCCTTTTATATGCAAAAGCCTCTGCATGCAGCTGGGGTGGGGTGGGGTCTCGGGGAGTCTACAGGGTGGAGCAACCAGCTATGGCCGATTCTCAGCCCTGCCCTAAGAGGCACCGGGTCGCAGTTACCCTAGGCACCACTGAGAGAAAGCCGCTCTGGAGTTCCTCCCGGTGCCAGACAGTGCCAGACAGCCCAGCTCCTCCCCGTATGATTCTGAGTCCCCAGAAACTCGCCTGGAACTGGAGTTGAGAGCCGTCGGGAGCTTGTGCCTCCCTCCAGTATGAAATGCTGCCAGCCTCTTCGTGCGCGCTTCCGTACCTCTGCACTTTACTTCCGCACCTCCTCTGCGTCTCAGTCTCTTTCTAGTTGTAGAATTTCCACTCAGCCAGCCGACCTGTGGGTCTGGGTGGTGTCCGTTTTTTCTTTTCGTTGTGGTTTTGAAATAGTTGTGCCCAGCAGCAATTCCCGTGTTCACCTATGCCGCCATCTTGGTTTCTTCAGTTGCCTTAGCTTTTGATATCAAATCCAAAAGTGTCATCGCCATGACTGATGTCAAGGAACTTACTGCCTATTTTTTTCTTCTAGGATTTTTATGGCTGGAGGTTTTACATTCAAGTCTGTCATCGTTTTGAGTTAATTTTTGGGTGTAGTGTAGTTAGTGGTCCAGTTTCGTTCTTTTGCGTGTGGCTGTCCATTTTCCCAACAGCATTTATTAAAGACACTGTCCTTCCTCATTGCTATTCTTTGTTCTTTCATTGTAAATTAATTGCCCATGTATTTGTGTGCTTATTTCTGGGCTCTCTATTCTGTTCAGTTGAGCGATGCTCCCTTTTTTTTTAATGCCAGTACCATACTGTTTTGAGTACTATAGCTTTGTAACATAGTTTCAAATCAAGGAGCGTGATGCCTTCAGCTTTGTTCTTCTTAAGATTGCTTTAGCTACTTTGGGTCTGCTGGAATTTATTTTAGAGTTTTTAATCTTCCACAGCGATAGCAACCAGCTGTAGTAATTAATACAGCTTCTCAAGCATGCTGGGACTTTGGAAAGAGACCTGACAAGCACACATTTACAAAGTGAACGTTCATAAAGTGAGGCACGAGCGTTCTCCTGGCTTTGCCACTTCCTCCAACACCTGTGGGAAGCTGCAGGGGGAGTCACCAACATGGACCCTTCCCTGCTGTGTCTGGGGAACGGACACGGTGGGGAGGGGAGAGGTCGCCAGGGTGGGGCCTCTCTCCCAGGAAGGCAAGAGTGACTACCATCACCGAGTACCAACTGTGGCTTTTCCCAGACAGTCATCTGAGTCCAGGCCTGCATGGAGGCTGGTGAAGGTATTTCCTGACAGGTGGATTCTTCCAGATCTCACATCTCACACCGTCCCGGCGATCCCTGCCTTCTCCATGAAAACTTCACCGCAAAGCTCCTACTTCGCACCCTTCAGTCTGAAAAGGAAAGCTCTCTAACGCCCACATCGGTCCTGAACCCTGTCTCATGAGAATTCCCTCAGTGACCTTAGGATGTCTCTGATTAACTGACTAGTTTCAGTCTGAACAAGAAGTTTTATAGAAAGACCAGCCCCCTCCCCACCCAACCCCCAACCCACAGAACTTTCTTAACTTGGTCACTGAGACCGACCTCATTGTCTTCAAGGTAGTAGATTTCTTCTTTGTCAGATAGTTCCAGACCTCTGGCCTCCTTAAAACTTATAAATCTTCCAAAGAAAAATAGAAAAAGATGCTTTTTTATTTTTTCAGGAAGCTACATATTTCTTTTCTTGATCCTCACCCAAGGATATTTTCCCACTGATTTTTAGAGTGAGTGGAAGGGAGAGGGAGTGATGGATAGAAACACTGATGTGAGAGACATTGATCGGTTGCCTCCCACGCGCACCTGACCAGGGCTGGCCATCAAGCCTGCGCCGAGGTACCTGCCCTTGATGGGAATTGAACTCCGACCCTTCAGTCCACAGGTCGATGCTCTATCCAGTGAGCCAAACTGGCCAGGGCAGGGAGTTACATGTTTTTCTAAAGAATTTTGCAAAAGAGAATACCAAACAAGTAGAGAAAGTTGAATGTGAACACTTTTAGAGGAAACGAGAATTCCTTGTCTGTCGTTTCTCTGTCCCACCTGCCCCCCTGCTTCCTCCCTCCTCTCTCCATTGCTCCGAGAGGCGAGAAATAATTCACAAATCTTCAATTGTCAACTCCCTGCCAGGAGCAAAGTATGCACTTCCGCTGCTGACCCCAGATCAAAATGCCGTTCTACAGGCTTGCTGTCCGGGTCCTGTGTGGCTGGGGATGGAGACCAGCACACCCTAGTCTTTCCAGAACTTTCCCGGTTAAAACGGAAAATCCTAGGGTCCAGGAAACCTAAGTCCTGGGTCAATTGGGAAGGTTTAGCCTCTGACAGGGGCTAAAATCGAACTGGTGACATTTGCCAACAGAACCTGATTGGGGACTGACGCGGTGAAAAGTGGTGGCAAGTCTGAACGGTCATCTCCAGACCACTAGGGGGCGCCAACAGCAAAAAGAAATCACCCCACACTCGGTGTCTTAAAACAGCTCACATTTATCATCTTACAGTTCCATTGGTCAGAAGACGTGGGTCTTTCGGCTAAAATCAAGGCCTCGGCAGGCCCCCATCTCTTCTTGGCACCGTGGGGATGGGGTGGGGGGAATCTGTGCATTTGTCTTTCCTGCTTCTGGAGGCCGCCTGAACCCTGGGCTCACACTCCCGCTCCACACTCAGAGCCCATCTCTCTGACCGCCGTTCCCTCCCCAAGTCCTCCCGCCCGCAGCTGGGGAAGCTCTCACTTTTAAGGGGGGTGGGATCCCACTGGCCCACCTGCACATCCAGGCTAACCTCCCACCTAGACCTACAGCCTTGACGCAAAGTCCCGTGTGCCACGTAAGGTCACGTGGCCAGCTCTAGGGGCCGTCCCTGGGCCTGTTACACCGGAAGGTGGTCTCAGAGCTGGCTCTCACACTGTGCCATCGCCGCCCCAGGCCGTGACCAGCATGAACTGTGATCAGGGGCGGACCTACTTGGAAAGTCAACTGGTGGCATTGTCCGCAGTGGCTCTTGGGCTTATCCCACCCGCCCTTCGCCGTGACCTTCACCGTGACCTTTCAGAGCCTGGCATGAGCGGGCAAGCCTGACCGTCCTTCGACAGCAGGACGTGTCCTTGATGAGTGGGCAGGCTTGCTGGGTGCTTTTATTCAAAGTCCTTCATGGCCAAGGTCAAGCATCTGTGTTCACCTGCCCTAAAGAACATTCCAGACCCAAACTCTTGGCCCTGTGGCATGGCACATGCTCCGCAGAGCAAGTCCCACGGGCTCTTCGGAGGAGCACCCCAGCCCAGCCCACTCTGTTGGAGGACGAGGTGGGGTGCCTGCTGCGGCGTGTGGCTTTGCAGGGTGCTCTGATTTCTGCGGGCGGGTCCCAGGCCTGCATGGGGGTGGGGGCTCGGCATGCTGTGAATGGGGCAGAAAGACTGTCTGCGCCCCAGTGTGGGGTGAGCAATGCGATGTCACACTCTGCGTCACCTTCAGTTCTAGCAGGAGTTTCCCACAGAGGGAACAGACATGACGCGGATGGCATGTACAGAGGACAGATGGTGGCAGGGAGAGGAAAGAAGCTGGGCAGGGACCAGACAAATGCCTGCTCCACGTACTCGGCGAGGGTGGGAGCAGAGAGGAGAAGACACGTGACAGTTCCGGGGACAACTGTGGGGACCTTGTGGGCTGGGGGCCTTTGGGCCTCCCACTCTCCTTGGGGAGGGGCCTGGTGTCTTTGGGAAAGGAATGCCATTGGCTCCCTGATGAGAGTTTTTACCGAGGGACTTCCGTGGGCCTGGCCTGGCCGGGCGTGGGCGCTGTCGGGAGCGGGGACCCAGTGAGCCTGTGGCAGGCACCCTGGGGAACGCTGAGTCACCGGTTCTGGGCAGAGGCCCACCCTGGGGAATGTGACCAACAGGAAGTAATTAGTAAACAATTCGGTGCTAAACCGGCAGAGCTCCCTGCAGAAAAGGGAGGGAGGAGGGGACTCAGAGGGGAGGACTCAGCTACCAAGCTTGTAGCGTGGGTGGGACACGGGGGAGAAGGTGACATGGGAAGGTGAAGGGCACAGCAGGGGCCTGAGTGGGGATCGTGTTTGAAGAGAGTAACTGGCTTACTATTAGAACAGGGAAAGACAAGAAGGAGGGATGGACAGGTGAGGGAGGGAGGGAGGGTGGAGGAAGGGATGGAAGGAGTGGGGGAGGGGGATTCTGTGTGTTTTCCACATAAAGTCACATTAATGGCCCCCCCCAGCCTGACCCTCCCATTGTGGGCGAGGAAAGGCCTGCATTGGAAGGGGGTACCTGCCCTGTCACCTGCTTGAGAGCAAGCTAACTCCAATCTGTGCCTGAATACCATCCAGCAGAGAGAGCTAAGGAAGTGGCGTTTTGTCAGGGGGAACCCGCGCAGGATTCAGGAAGGGTAAGTGGCCCAGAAATGCCAGACAAGGACCCAGCAGGAGGCCAGGCCGGAGAGATTTCAAAGGAGGAGGCACCGTGTGGGGACAGACCGCTGATCAGGAAAGGCTGGGAAAGGCCTGGCTTCTACCTGGAGGCCTGGAAAGGAGCTGGACCGGTACCTGGATCCAGCCTGGGAGACAAGGGAGACCTCTGTCCGTCCAGTCCTGCTTGTGTCTTTGGGTGGGTTACGTTGTCTCTCTGAGCCTCAGTTTCCTCATGTAAAATGGGAGTAGTAATAGAACATCCTACAAGAGTCTTCGAGGATTGGATCCCAGGATGTCCGTAATGGTGTCTAACCGTCCTTGGAATCAGAATGGTACGAGTTTGCTATTACTGGTTTTGAAAAATCGCCTTAGAGGTCACGGATTTTGGAGGACATTTCCTTCTAAAATGTCGTTGGATGGGGAAGGGTGAGCGAGGCTGTGGGTCCTCCCTGTGTGATAATAGCCTTTCTTCGGGCTGAACCTCAGTTCCCAACATCGCATGGACTTCCCTCCCAGGTGACAGTGGACAGCCGGCCGTGGGGGACCGCTCAGGCCCCCTCAGTACAACTGCCAAAGTCAGACGGAGCCCTGCCCTGTAACCTCCGCGAGCAGAGGCCTTTGCTACCGTTTCTTGTAAGGAAACTGTCCCCTTGCAGTGTCTGCCCTGCGGGGGCCCAGGAGGGCCAGGCGCTCCAGCTCTGGTGGGACTCCCAGACCCCAGGGCCCAGCCTTCTGGCAGAAGACCTGTTTGCTTTTTCGATTAAGAAAATGCCTTCAGTTGTTAATTCCCTCTTGAGATAGGTATTGGAGGCTTTGCTCTTTTTAGGGGAAAAAAAATCACTGGTTCTTTAAGGATTCTACGGGTTGGCGTAAAGATCAGACGAAATGAGCCTCGTGAAAAGGACCCTAAATTCCATAATTGCCTGTTCTGGTGCTCACGGGTTTGGAAGAGCGATGATGATGATGATGAGGATGATGATGATAACGACGATAATCACTGCCTTGATGGGTGCCCAGACACAGAGTCCTGAACGGAGGGGAGCAGCGGCGGCGTTTTCCTGCTTTAAATGCAGGAGCTGAGGCTTAGGGCGAGCAAATGAATTGCTCACGGCCATACATTCCTAGGAAGGTGGGCCCCTGTTCCTCCTGGTCTTGTCTGGCTATAGCAGCACCTTCTCCATGACCATGACCTTGACCTTGACCATGTTGCCTCAGAGACACGAGTGCTGTGTCCGAGTGCAAACTCCGGTTTGCCAGGCAAATGGGAAGGATTACACGCTTCTTTGAATTTACAGAATTTTTCAAAGGCAGGACGTCTCCCATCTATTTAAAGACGGCGTTTTAAGTCAAACCAGGAGGCAGGCTCAGGGAGGACAGCTCTGGCCTGGACTCAGGGCCTTGCACTCTCTCTGTGCCTCTCGCTCTCATCTCCCTTCCCCTCCCCTCCCCTGCACCTTCTCCCTTCCCCTTCCCCCTCCCCCCTCTCCCCCACATCTGTTCTCTTCCCTCACATTGGATGTCACTGATGGGGGTGATCTCTTCCTCTGAAAGGGGAGGGCTCGCAGACCTGTGGCCGGAAGGGGAGGAGCAGAGGACACTCTCTGGAATGACCACCTCCAGGTGCTTAGGAGCCGTTGGAGCTGAGCCCTGTCACTGTCCCTGGGCCTGCGGGAGCCACCGGGCGAGTGTCAGGGTTAGAGATCCCAGCTCTCCCTGCGCGTGCTTCCCCCTGGGAGCACGGGAAAGTCCAGGGAGTGTCCCCCATCCCTCCCACCAGGCTGCTCGCTGGGGTGGCAGTTTCCCCAGCCCGACCTGCTCCACATGGCAGGCCCGGTGCAGGCCGGGCGCAGAGGCCCAGGGCCACGCGGGCGCGTGGGGTGTGGTGCGTGCATTTCTAAGCACAGCCGTTCCACACGCCGCGCGCCGATGGCGGATGACCCTCAGGTCCTCTCCTACCAGGAAGGGTGTTCCTCAAACTCTAGAGTCAGTTGTTTGTGCCGTAGATGTGTCTGTGAGGGAAGGGCCCCGGCTCCATGGACACGTCCAGGGAAGACCCTAGGGACCCGGGAGGGTGACTGCTCGGATGAGAGGCCGAGGTCACGGTGTGGCCAGAGGTGTGTGTCCCATGGCCAGTCCCCCCCGCGTGGGAGGCACCGCGCCTTCGGGGAGGACACGGCAGATGCAGGGACACGTGGGTGAGGTCGGACTGAGGGAGCCGCCGCCCCCGGGGCTGGCTCGGACCCTTCCCCTGGCAGCTCCGTGTCCCGCCTTCCGCTGGGCCGGCGGCCAGCAGAGC
>PVJC01043710.1:0-14413 GCA_004026665.1 Murina feae
TCTCTCTCTCTCTCTCTCTCTCTCTCTCTCTCTCTCTCTCTCTCTCCCTCTCCCTCTCCCTCTCCCTCTCCCTCTTCCTCTCCTTCTTCCTCTCCCTCTCCCTCTCCTTGTCTCTTATCCCCTTATGCCAACTTATATTGATGTCCTGGTTGATCTTGTAGCCATGTGTTAAATACAGATTCCCCTATTTAGGGATCTTGTATGACTACTTGGAGCAAGGCATCCTCTTTCCCTGCCCTACTCCAGGTGTACTTACAGTATAAGACAAAAGTAATTACAGTAAATATGCATAGTGTCAAAGCATCAAGATTTGGGAGTTATTATTACGACAGCTAGTAATGCTATCTTCACTAATACACATAGAGTTTGAGATTCAAGTACTCAGCTGCCCTATACTGACTGTCTGGACAAGATAGAAAATCTCCCAGAGCTATAGTTTCTTTAACAGAAAAAGAAAAGTAACAATGCCTTTTCGCAGGATGATTCTGGAGAGTAAATGAAGTACCATGTGTGAAAATACTAAACGATGGCTAGTAAAATATGCTTAATTGATATTAATTGTTTCATTAAAGAAACAAATCTAATTAGTTATTTTATAATCTAGAATAAATCATTCCTACATTTTTCTAATTCTATTGTTGCTAATTTATAATATTGTTATTTTAGCATTACTAATCCATATTGCAACATCATCAACCAGATAAATGACATAATCAGTTTTTCTCACCTAGAACTTCCAGAAACAATGAAAGCTCTTTGTCTAAATTTAGTTGTATAATTAGAGTTTGACTAATAATCAATATAAATACAATTTTCTTCTCCATTTCTACATCAATCATTCTCATAAAATATTAGCAATATTTGATTGCTGAGAGAAATGTGGTATTGGAATAAATTATGTTTTATTCAAATACAACATTTTTTTCCTTTAAAAGTGGAATTCAGAGTTCTGAGAAACAAAGGAATCTCAGTCTATATAGCTAATAATTTAAATTAGATGGGGAAATGGCTTTTAAATGAATAACTAATTCTTTCTTCATAAATACATAAAGATCTGAGTTTTTGGAGGGTGGGAGAAGAGAATAAGAATATTCAAAGGATAGGGACTGCAAAAAGTGAGGGAAATGATGAGATGGTTTCTCCATATGGTCTACCTTATATGGCAGAATATAAAAGTAACTATTTTTTTCACAATATGGTCCTTAGAGAAGTGTGAACTTTCTTATAAACTAGTTCTTACAAAGTTTCTCATACAAAACAAAGCAACTGAGGACATACTCTCAATTCTGAACACCAAAGAACTGTTGAACAAACCACGTTAGTAATTTAACACAGCTTAGTAATTACTGTGAATATAAACGCACACTCATTAATTTGGAAAGAGACTGTATACCAGTAGGGTTCTGGCAAAAAATAGATGGCTCCTTCAAATGGGCAATTTAAGGAAAGTTTAACGAAGAGACTATTAAAAATTGGGGAGGGGTTTAGGAAAATCACAAGGACTTGCATATAAGTAAATAGTAAATCTTAGTTCCTTCCCATAAGTACAATTATGGCTTTTTTTTTTTTCATCAGATTCAATTTAGTTCACCTGATGTTTACCTAGAATGATCTTCTTTTCTTTTAGCTCAGCCCTATTAGTCAAACCCTTGAATGACAATCTAGTGGAGAAACAGATATGCAGTGTTACCTTATTGTTTTATAAAATGTAGTAACAGAAGCCCCTTTGGAAATACAAGTATATCTGGTCTGACAGCCTCTAAAAGACATCACACCTATGCTGTGCATTAAGGGATAAAAGGATGTTTTATTGGGAAAAAACGGGGAGAGTGTAATTTAGCTGGAGGAAGAGTGTCTCAGGCATAGAGGCATGAAATAACATGTCACAACAGGAATAAAAGCATGTTCCATATGTTTACATATCACTTATATCTTGTTGCCTTGAAACTACATCTGTATGTACTTTTCCCATTTTTTAAATTGGGTTTTTGACCTTGTTTTTTATGTTTTATAACATGCTTTGATATATTTAAAATGTTAGCCTTCTTTGAAATGTTGTTTGCTAAGTCAAAGCTCTCTGCAAAGTTAAAAAACATACCACACAAACTTTTCCTTTATGATTTCTAGGTTCTGTGTTTTGCATAAAGGGGAATTCCCCACTTCAATATAATTATTAATAAAATTTCCCAAGTGTTCTTTTAGCTCTATAGACAAATATAATTAAAGACACACAATAAGCCTGAAAGGTTCTTATTAACATTCTGATTTTGCAGTCAAGAACCTGAGAGTGAGAGAGACCCAGGAGCTTGATTTTGGTCACAGAGCTATTAAGTTATTATGCCCAGTTTGAAACCAAACTGACTCAGAGAGTTCTGCATGTCTGGGAATTGAACTTGAGCCTGAAGACAACCCAAAATTATCCCTTTGAAGAATCCCTCCTTTTCCCTTCTGAGAAGGCTGTTAGAGGTACTCCAGTGGGATGGGCTGTTTTTCATGAAAAACATCATCACAGGAAGGAAACTACAAAAGTTCCAACCAAATAACCAAGAAAGACTATTTGGCTATTATTTTAATAGGAAATTATTTTCGTTAACTTAAAAAGGAGTGTAGGAATAACTAATACAGTAATTATGTCGACCAATAAGCTTTGAGCACTTTTGTGCCAGGCGATTTTCAAATACTCCTACGTGGTAAACTAGATAGACGGCACTTACATTGTGACATTTCTTCTCACTACACCATGCTGCTTTTTCTTTTCTTCCCTTATGTTTGTTTGTTTTTAAAGGAAGCAACTTGTCCCTTCTTTATATGTTTTATTATCATATATACTAGTCTCCTGAGTAAAATCAAAGGAAGAGTTTTGAAATTATCTTTTGCTATAATAAAAAAATTCTCTGTTGTGGATGCTGTGATGTGTGGCCCAGATTCTCTGCCAAAATTGAGTTATTTCCTCAGCTCACGGTGGAATGGGCTGAGTAAGGTCTTTCAGCTGAGTCCTTCTTCAGGTCTTATCCTTAGCCAAACCCACCATAACACTCCCATTACAGAAACAGTCTTGATCTCATGATTGCTTCATCCAGCAGTATCAGGGCCTCCTGGCCCCTTGGCCTCAAAGTGGGACAACTTTTGAAGGTTCATTCCTGATCCATGACTCCCCATGGGGTTGTCTGAGCCCTTTTTTTCAACAGCTTTGCACTTCAACTTCCTCCTACCCAATCTTGCTTTCTTTCATCATCCTTGTTTCCTGAGCACCTCCCCCCAATAAATCTGCCTCATACAACTCTTAGATAGATGTTTCCCTGGACCTGACCTATTAACAATTTTTTGTCAATTCTCCTGCAGAAGTGTTCCTATTTTGTTCAATTTCTTTTATCTTCTGTTTCCAGTCTTTGCCTGAACAGCCCTATATCTGCCATTTTTAATATCTGGTTTTGAAAACAAAGTTATATGTATTGACTTTTAGAAGTTTCATTGGAAAGAGGAAAGTCACTTTTTCTTTAAAAAAGAAATCATTTAATTTCATATTTTTCACTGATTCTAGCAAAACCTAATTCAAACTGTCCACAGTCTTAAATCTCACAAAATGAATGATAAACCTTGCAATATTAGGCCTTCCTGCAAAATGTTGGTTATAAATGTTGACATTTTTGTCCGGAACCTAAAGTTGGCTATTAAAAGTCAGGGAAACAAAAACAACAATAATCTTAAAAACTTAAATCACCCAAAAGATGTTTAAGCAAATAGAACTTAAGTTTTTTTATCTGAAAGTAATTTTCTAAAGATCAGTGATTGAAAGTCAGGTTGAACACAACTAAACATACTACTGCTTTAATTCCATGATGCTTTTTAAAAAAAATATTTTATTGATTTTTTACAGAGAGGAAAGGAGAGGGATAGAGAGCCAGAAACATCAATGATAGAGAAACATCAATTGGCTGCCTCCTGCACATCCCCCACTGGGGATGTGCCTACAACCAAGGTACATGCCCTTGACTGGAATCAAACCTAGGACCCTTCAGTCTGCACGCTGACGCTCTATCCACTGAGCCAAACCGGTCAGGGCCCATGATGCTTTTAATGTCTATCTTCTACACTAATAAAAGAGAAACATGCAAATTAACCATCACTTTGTCACTCTAGGACACCCACAAGCCACGCCCACCAGCCAATCAGAATGACTATGCAAATTAACCTAACAAAGATGACAGTTAATTTGCATATGTAGGCACCCAGCGGCCTGGATTCCGGGAACATCATTGGCACCCAGGTTACTCCTAGGAAGGGCCTGAACCAGGGGCTCCTGGGCAGGGCCAACCTGCGATTGGAGCTGAGGGGGCCCCTGCCCAAGCCTAAAGCCTTGGCCAAAGGTATCAAGCCTAGGCAGGGGCCAATTCAGCAATTGGAGGGTGATGGGGGAAAGTGCCTCTGGCTGAGGCATCAGGCCTGGGCGGGGGCGCCGAGCCGGTGATCCGTGTGAAGTACACAGGAAACACCTTTTTGCCCGCTCATTGGCTAAGCTACCTGTATGCCACTGGTAATATTCTTAGTGACTTGGGTAATAAGAATCCAAAATGGAGATCTAGGGTTTTTCCACCACACTCCTGGAGAAAAAAACAAAAGTCAGCTGCTGGAGGACTAAGAAATGTCATATCCTGCGCTAGCCGGTTTGGCTCAGTGCATAATGCCTCAGCCTGCTGACTGCAGGGTCTGGGTTCAATTCTGACCAAGGGCATGTTCCTAGGTTGCAGGCTCCTACCTGGTCGGGTCCCAGGTCAGGGCTCATGCAGGAAGAAGCCAATCAAAGTGTTCCTCTCACTTTGATGTCTCTTTCTGTCTTTCCCTTTCTCTTTCACATTCTTTAAAAATCAATGGAAACATATCCTCAGGTAAGGATAAAAAAAAAAGAAAAAAGAAATGTCGTATCCTGTGAAAGACACATCTTGAAAATGCCTAAAGAAAGTTGTCATTTTTCATGGTGAAGGGACTAGAGTCTGTGTTGATAAAAACACCTTGGTGGCTGCAGTGACTGGCAGTGGCTGCAGCAGTGGAGTGATGAGGTTGGTGCCTTCCCCTGATCAGCCTGATCACCTCCTACAAAGAGAGGCCAGGAAGTGGACCTAAGCCATCAGTAGAACATCCCCTGAGGGCTCCCAGTATGTGAGAGGGGGCAGGCTGAGCTGAGGGAACCTCCCTCAGGGCATGAATTTTGTGCACCAGACTCCTAGGCTAATCTAATAAAAGAGTAATATGCAAATTAACCATCACTCCAAGACACCTAAGCCATGCCCACTAGCCAAGCCATGCCCACCAGCCAATCAGAGTGACTGTATGCAAATTAACCCAGCCTAGATGGCAGCCGGCAGCCACAGAGCTGGAACAAGCAGGAGGCTTGCCCTGGCGATGCAGGAAGTTAAGGTTCCTGTCTGCCTAGCCTGGCTGTGACAACAAAGTTTCCACAACAATGTTTCAATTATAGAAGATAAATAAAACCCAGAGACCTTCTTCCAGCCTTGGGCTCAAGGAAGCACTGGGAGCTTGGGTTGTCAGGGGCAACCTGACTAGGGCTACAGTTAAAGCAACAAAGTTTCAACTTTAGAAGTTAAATAAATTCCAGATACCAGTTTCCAGCCAGCCTTGCTGAAAACAGCCATCAGCCCCTCACCTAGGCTGGCCAGGAACCACAGTAGAAACCCGAATGTTGAAGGGGCTGTGGCCAGCCTGAAAATGGCCCTCAGCCTCTCACCCAGGCTGGCCACACCCCCATGGGGTAAGGGTCCACACTGGGTGGCGTGGCCAGCCTGAAAACATCCATCAGCTCCTCACCCAGGCTAGCCAGGCATGCCAGCAGGTGGACATCCCCAGAGGCGTCCCAAACTGCGAGAGGGCACAGACCAGGCTTAGGAACCGCCCCCCCCCCCAAGTGCACAAATTTTTGTGCACCGAGCCTCTGGTATTATTATATTTATAGAGAGTGCTATATAATTAGTTTATTAGACTCTTTTTCTTTAAACCAGCAAGAGGTTTCCAAAACAAAATTTGCAAAAGTGTACAGTCTGAATGACAAATGTGTTTATTAATTTGAATAACATTGAGTCTATCAATGTGTCAGATAATGTTTTGAGTACTGTGAAATAATGGTCAATAGATTGGCCAAGTCCCTTCATATAAGTGGGTGTTCTATATAAAACTCTACACTGAGTGGCCAGATTATTATGATCACCTCCTGACATTTATAGGCAAATTAACTATAATTTCGCACTGAACTTGCTAGAGGGCCAGACCATTATAAATAGGGAAACAGGTTGTTTACCACAACAGTAGAAGTGATGTTTCTCTGAAGATATATATAAACAATGTGATTTAATAGCATTTGAACATGGGAGATATATATTTATAAATTCTATGGATTAGGGGTTGCATTGTAATGAATGTTGAAGTTGAGGTGCTAAAATTAAATGCATTAAAGACTGTTTGCAAAGGCCAGAGGAATTGAACAAATGGTATTACCAACTGGCAATTGTAAGGCCCTCTCTACCTCTTGAAATTAGAGATGGCAAAGTTGCTTATGCCTTTAATAAGCACCTACTATTGGACCATGTTTTCAGGTCCTCTCTTATATTATTACTAGAGGCCCAATGCATTAAATTCGTGCAAGAGTAGGCCTTCCTTCCTCTGTCTGCTGGCACTGAATTCCCTCTGGTACCCCTCCAGCTGCCGATAGGTACCCAGAACCTGGGCTTCCCTCCATCCCTGGCTTCATCTGGAATGACATCCGGTCTAATTAGCATATTACCCTTTTATTATTATAGATTATTATAGAAGATCATTACTGAATTCCCTGACCATTTTGCCTTTCTCATTCTGCCCTCCTTTCTATCCACCCATCCAAAACATCCAAAAACAGTGCCAGCCTAGAACTCTGCCTGTTACTTCAAGGCCTAGTTCACTGTTGTCCAAAGAAAATTCTCTGTTTTAACTCTTGTGGAACTTTCCCTTTTCAAAACCTCCATTGCACTGAGTAACTATCTTAATCACATCTTCTTAGCTAATGTTTATTTTTATAGAGAGATTTCCTTCTCATAGTACTCTACATTCCAATAGGTGGCTCAGTAAATACCTGTTACTTCAAGAACTATTTGACCCACAAAACTAGTGTAAATTATATTATAGTACAGACTAGAGACCCATTGCAGGAAGATTTCTACGAGAATAGGGCTTCCTCAACCTATTCCTGCAAAAATAGGGCTTCCTGAGTCGGAGCAAAGCAAAGAAGGGAGTGGAGCCCACCGTGGCAGGCTTCGCTGCCTTCTCCAGTGCCTCACCCCTACCTTCTCCCCACTTTGCTTTCTCCCATCTCTGCTGCCTCAGCTCCATTCCCTTCTCTGCCGCTTCACTCCCTTCTGTAGCACTTGGCTTCCTTCTACACTATCTTCAGTCTTCACTCTGCGCCTGTGTATGCAAATTAACCTCCATCTTTGTTTGATTAATTTGCATATCACTCTGATTGGCTGGCAGGTGTAGCGGAGGGACAATCAGTTTGCATGTTTCTCTTTTATTATTGGAGATCATGCAATACTCCAGGCCTCAATGGTGTTACTCCCCCACCTTTCTTGCTATCGAAAAATAATATGTTGGCCAAATCTGACCTGCCCCCAAAGCTACTCACAAACTTTGTCAGCAGGTTGAGGTGTGTAAACCTTCAATGAGATATTAAAGAAATAATGATGGAAATATAGGAGTCCTAAGAGGAAAAAAGAAAATATTTTTGAAGACAGAGATGTATTTTACTTCCCTTCATTTAATAGCATTGCTTGCTCTCAGTACCAATTCAGAGTCACAGTTGCTTGCAATTGTTTATAATTCCTTCTTTGGATGGAACCTCAAGGATGTTCCCGGCAAAGCAGTGAGTGCTACATCATCAGTACTATCCGGTAATGTAATAAACAAAAGAAGAAACCAACAACGTGAAAGCTAAATCAAAGAAATGAGGGGACTCTGCCTGCATTCTGCTATAAGGGGCTGTCAGACTGAGTTTAGTTTTTCACAGGATTTGTGTATCCTTCTCAGTCATTAATGTTCTTCGAGGAGTTTTTGATATCTTCCTTCTTCCTTGTTTGGTGTCCCAATGCCTGATAATACGTGGATTGCTTCTTTTTTATTTTTTCTTTCACATTTTTTTTTTAGCTTGACTCTGCGTCAAGTGAACATAATTAGTTAAGTAAATCTGCAAGTGGCTGAGGATAGTCAGAGAAGGACCGTGTGCAGGGATCGAGGAATCTGATTCTAGTTGATTCCCAGCTTTTCCTTCTACACAGTGAACTCCTTATGCTTCTTAAAGAATGGGAGGGTGAGGGAATAAAAATATCCTCACAAGTAACAGTCTAGAGGCTGAACAATAGAAAATGTCATCATCCTCTCTGGCAATATTCTGGGTGGGAAACTTCATCAACTAATGAAAAAAGCACTTTGGTGGATTAATGTAGTGGGTTTAAGAGAAATGTTCTGATCATTGCAAAATCAGTGAAGATGAAAAATGTGAGCAGGTAATTGAATAGGAAACATTTATATGGCATTGAAGCTGTGCTGGCAAAAAAAAATTATTATTAAAGTAACCTTTTATTTAATATATCATTACCTCTGAGATGTGCTTTGTAAAATTTCAGCTTGGAAGGACTTGCTTTTGAATTGTGTAAAGTTTTGGCAACTCTTTTTATGCAAGAATTTTGTAACTGACACTGCATAGTTTAGGGTGTATAAATTAAAATGAACTTCAGAGACCATCTAGGCAAGCATTTTGTCATATAAAAACTTCTCAATTAATCACCAGATATGGTCCTTATATAACCTTCCTTAATAATTTTTATATCTTGTGTTTTATGAAGTATCATTGCAAAAAAAGGAAACGCTGAAATATCAACAGGACACTCTATATAAAATTATATCACAGTCATAAACTAAGAACCTTTTATCCCTTAAAATGGGACCATCATTTTTTAATATTTATTTATTTTTATTTCTACTCATGCCAGGAAAGCAGTAGTAGCTTATCATTATCATGCAGTTCCAGAATCTTCTGTTCCACCCCCAATCATTAATTTCAGAAGTTGACTGCATTGTCATACCCCTTATTTAGTTACTAGTAGTTACTATATTTATTGCTGATTTTTAAAATTTGTCTCAGGAATTTGAGGGTATGGAAATTCTGCCTTGCTATCTCAATTTACTCAGCTCTTGGTTATTTTTCAGTCATTCTGACTGTCAGAAAGAAGAGGCCCTGGGTTTATTGACACCACACCATCTCATGCTAATCTCCATTATCAAACCGAGAACAGTTCTCAGACCTGCAACAATTTCAGAAGAGACCAATCACATAATATTTCTCTTCACTGAATTTCATTCCTTAGTTACTTTTTGTTTTTCTTGTTAATCCTCATTTGAGGATATTCTCCATTGATTTCTAGAGAGAGTAGAAGGGTGGGGGAGAACAGAAAGAGAGCAATATGGATGTGAGAAAGACATCGATTGGTGGCCCTCCTGGACTGCAATCCAGGTACATGTCCTTGACTAGAATCAAACTCATGACCCTTCAGTCCTCGGGCAGACACTCTAGCCACTGAGCCAAACTGGCTAGGGTAATTCTTTTTTTTAAGCATGAGAGATTATTATTATCCATGTAGGAGATGAATATTTGGTTTGTTTTTTAAACAAGATGAGTTTACAGAAATAAGTAAAAAATAATGTGAGTTCATTTTACTTGATAGCACTTGAAACAAGGGGCTCAGGCACAGAAAGAGTAATAGAGAAAATGACTCAGCTGGACAGGACTTTGAAGCAGAAAGATCATAAAGGAGGTGGCGGCAGCAGCCCAAGACTAGAAACATAACTGAAGAGTTGCTGAACCCAAGGGAGTTGGGCTTCTGTAGCTAATTCATCCAACTCAAGGTCAAGTTTAGAGAGTGGAGCTCTGAGTCTGTTGGTGAGGTCAAGAGAGGCTGTGGATGAGGCCTAGAGTATTCTATGGCCTGTAATTAAAAAATGAACTCAAAGGGATGAAGTACAAAGGTTAAAACCAAGTACATGACAAGAAGTAGAATCAGCTACCAAACAAAGCAAAACAAAACAAATCACAGAGGAAAATGTCATTCTATTTTGTTTTTCCTTTTTTTTTTTTAATCACAGCAATAGCAATATATATGGCAATACTTTCTCTCTCTTTTTTCTGTAATTCTCATGCAATGCTGCGCCATCATAATATAGTTTTAAAGAGCTAGTTTAAAAACTGTTTTTGAAGAACCAATTTAGAACTAGTAAGTATAGGTCAAGGATTGTCTATATTTAACATTACAAATGATGTAGCTGTGAAACGTTTCTGAAAGAAAATATTTACATTAATACCAGTTTGCATAGAATTTTTTTAAATTTCATTAGTCACTCATGGAAGTTTACTTAGATTTCTGTGCAACACTTCTTAAGATAATTATTCCAAGCCTCTGAGGAGATGACAAATATCTTTATTTTGTCAAATGTTTAGTATTCTTTGTTAATATGCTATAATATCTAGTAAGTGGTTCTTAGTGCTAACATGTCTCCAAACACATTATAGCTACCTTAATGCATAGTTAATCATTTGTTGATTCCTATTAATACTGTGGAAATCATGAAAATCTTTAAAAGTCTCTTAATTAAAAATCTATTTACCTGTGTAGATTATAACATGTGACTAGCAAACTAATGATAAAAGGCATGTATTTTCACCAATTTTATCACATCCTATCTGAAATATGGTTGGGAAATACCAATTGTCTTTTCTTTGTAGATGTGTGACTTTGTGTCAGAGTCCATGGAGAAAAGCATTTTCAAGGCTGACCTTTGGTATCATTTGAAATGTTCTCCTTGGTATGGATTTCCTCTGTGGAATTGAAAGGTGAACACGTAGAGGCTCTTGTCTATATGGGACCCTCCTATATACTGCTACATACAATTTTGATGACCCTTAATCTTTACTTATGTAAAGATTATGTATGTGTTTGTATCACTAACATATAGATTCTATTCTGCAGAGCTAGTCTATTAATTAATTCATTTTTTACATGATTTTATGATGTAAATACTATATTTATCATTACTTCCTCAGGTCATTAATGAATGATATTTTATTCATTCCCATACCTTTTATTCATAGCATAGATTTGGGCATGTAACAGTATTATAAATAAATATATAATCAAGAAAATAAAAAGATAAATATCACATGATCTCACTCATTTGTGGACTATAATGAACAACATAAACTGATGAAAAAACGAAAAAAAACACACACAGATCCAGAGGCAGAGAAGCATTGATCAGACCGTCAAACCTGGGTAAGGGGGAGAGATCAACCAAAGGACTTGTATGCATGCATATAAGCCTAACCAATGGAAAGCGGCACCAGGGGGGTGAGGGCAAGACTGGGAGGGTGGGGTATAGGGGGGATAAGGAAATATAGTAATACCTTAATAGAGAAAAGAATGCTCTGTATTTTAAACTAAAGATAGCTAAACTGAAAGGCAGAGATTTGAGCAACTGGCTCAAGAATATGTTGTCCAGCTGGACACAGACATAGAGCAAGATTTTTTTTTTTTTCAACTACCACTGCTGGTTCAGTTCGGCTTTGGCATCTCATTAGCCTGTACTCAAATCCTGACATATTCATTTTCTATCCTATAGAGTTCTTTGACCTAATTATTTGCTTTTTTTTAAAGTCTGTTTTATAACCTGTAAGTGAAAATCAAAGCTGTAATAAATGTATTTAGTAATTGTGAGAATTAAATGAGATAATACATGTCAAGCATTTATTCCAATGCCATTACTAAAAAAAAAACAAACATCCTCATATATATTAACTGTTGTTTTTCCACCATATTAGAGTATCTCCTTATAAAATAAACTGACCTTGAGCTGTAAGAAAGAAAACCAAACAAGAAAAGTTTG
This sequence comes from Murina feae, assembly GCA_004026665.1. Taxonomy (NCBI): domain Eukaryota; kingdom Metazoa; phylum Chordata; class Mammalia; order Chiroptera; family Vespertilionidae; genus Murina; species Murina feae. Next base: position 11,974 of record PVJC01043710.1, read on the forward strand.
AAACAAATTATAAGAAGCAAAGATGAAAAATAATGTGAAGTGACAACATGTTAGGACTGAAGTAAATCAAATATATTTCTATAGAGATTGTTTGGGGGACAAGAAAAACGAAATGCAAAGATAAGGACAGTATGAGCGAGCGGTACTCCATACAGTACAGAATGAGGGTATTCAGTCAAAACAAGAGAGGAGCCTAGAAATAAAGGTGAAATTCCTAATGGCATTGAACAAATTTTCACATTTCTGAGACCAACATTTTTACTTCATACTGAAATCAGAGGTAGCATTGCCAGATAAAGTTTAGCGATTCAGACACCATACTCTGGAATCAGGTGGCCTGGATTTGAATATTTGGCCCTACTACCTATTAGCTGTGTGACCTTAGGTAGTAAGTTACTTTATCTCTCTGTGTTTAAGTCTCCTATCTACAAAAGGGGATAATAATAATACCTATTTAACATATTTGCTATGAAGATATAATACATTTATATTTAGAAGGTGGAAAATTGTTGCTACTACTTAGTAGCATATAGTAAGCAATAATGAACATTTATCAAATAAATAAGAGCACTTATTCAATTCTCTCTCTCTCTATTTCTTTTTTTTAGCTTATTTTATCCATAAAGCTCCAGAGCAAGGCTCTTTGATGACTAAACAAAAACATACAATTCACTTAAGTGAAAGTTAATTGATCATAGTCAACCGGGGAGAGCACTTTGGAAAAGTTTTGAAATAGAATGTAAACTCCGTGAGAACTTGAGTTTACAGTGAAATGTGTATGGCTTTTTGCTAGGTGTTTTCTTATTTGGCTAATGCATTACAGTTGCTCAACAATTATGTATCGGGAGAGGGAAAGATGGCTGCCAACAGGATGGTGTGTGAGTGAGAGAGCGAAAGGAGAGTATGTGGACGTGCGGGGAGTGTGTATTTGTGGGTGAGGGACAACTCTACTCCAAGGGACTGCTGGGGCCTGCCGGACTGGGCTCCCCTGACCAGGTCAGCCTCCACTGCTGCTGAATTCTCTCCGGAGCAACTGGCTCTGCCATGGAGACTGCACCATCTTGAAGGGGAGAGTGGCTGTTATCAGAGGCCTGTACATCTCAGGACTCTGCAACCAGAACACCCAGGAACCAGCTGTGAACCCAGGAACACCGGATCTCAAGCAGCACGAATACATGGACGCGGAGGAGCTCTCCCCTTCTCACAGAAAGGTCAGATTTCACCTAGGGAAAGGTGAGGTCTGTGATCCAGGCTGGAGGGAGAAGCACGCACTACCGATCTGGGATCTGGTTCCGGGAGAGGTTCGGGGGAAATCTGCGCCCCACAAAATCCGTGGCCATTGAGGCTAATGTGATCTATGAATGTGGGAGGTGATCCGCAGGGCTGCTGGCAGAAGGGAACTCTAAAAATCAACCCATGCCTGGACTGGACGCAAAAAGGCAGCCTGAAATCTTTACCAGAGTGCAGGCTGCTTAGCGCCAGGGGAAAAAAAGACATGCATAGAGACGTTCTCAGAGTTGCACGCAGTGTAGGAAGGTAAAAGCCACGAGTTCTCACACTTTACTCTGGCTCTTTTTTCTCTTTAAATCCTTGCTTTTGATTACTAAGCCCAGTCCATAGGATCACTCCACTGGGGACACTCTAAGGAACTGCAGGGGAAAGTTGTTTCTGTGGAATGTGGGCATCAGAGCAGGGAGTAACTATCAGAGAACCAGCTCTCGGGCAGTCCATTCCCCCAAACCAGTATTAAGTGCCACAGGGAAACTAAAATCTAAATACTGGCTAGAGATGTATAGCCCAGAGGTCAATCCAGAAACACTGCTACCCGGGGGTTAAATCACAAATTGACTCATGTAAACAAATAAAGGAGTCTAAGAAACAAAGAAATACCACCTGCTTGAACATCAGGACTGTGGCCTACAACACAGAGGAGCAGTGGAACGCAGGGAACTTCAATACTGTCCTGGTACCTGAAGGGAAACAGGAATGCCAAACAGAACAGCAGATGACGTGAATGGCCTTCACTACTGCACATTTTTATTTTTTCATCTTTTACTTAAGAAACTATTTTTTTTCTTTTTTCCTCACTTGATGTTACCTTTTTAATTATTATATTTTATTTTTAATCAGTATTATTATTACTACTATTTTACCTTCTTTTAAAGTGTCATTTTATTTTGAGATTAGTGTTCTACATTCTATTTTCATTTTTCCTTCAGCATCATTTTACTTTATCTCAACTTTACCTTTATGCCAACACTCTGTTCCTCACTTTCCCCCTTTTGTTTGTCCTGTTTCTTTTGCCCTATTCCTGCTTTAGATTTTCCCTATTCTTTCTTTTTGCCCCCTGTTAAAAATTCATCCTGCTTATATATCTAATTTCTGATCCCCTGCTCTAAGACCATACACACCTCTCTCTTTTCTTACTTCACTATTCAAA
>PVJC01043711.1:0-14407 GCA_004026665.1 Murina feae
GTATACTGAGGCTGAAACACATTGTTGCAGTGTATACTGAAGCTGAAACTCATGGTCACAGTATTCTCCAAGGCTGAAACACGTGTTCCAGTGTACTCGAAGGCTGGGACTCCTGTTCCCAGTGTACTCCAATGCTGAAACACGTGTTCCCAGTGTACACTGTGGCTGAATCTTGTATTACCAGTATACTCAAGGCTGATACACGTGTTCCCAGTGTACTACAAGCTGAAACATGTATTCTCAGTGTACACAGTAGTGAAACTAGTGTTCCCATTGTACACTGAGGCTGAAACACATGTTCACAGTGTACTCCAAGGCTCTATTGCGTGTTCACTGTGTACTGCAAAGCTGAAACAAGTGTTCACAGTATACCCCAAGGCTGAAACACGTGTTCCAGTGTACTCCAAGCCTGAAACACTTGTTCCCACTGAGGCTGAAACACATGGTCACAGTGTATACTGAGGCTGAAATTCATGTTTGCACTGTAATCCAAGGCTGAAAACATGTTCCCAGTGTACTCTAAGCTGAAACATGGGTTCCCAGTGTTCTCCAGCTAAAACACATGATCCCAGTGTACATCAAGGCTGAAACTCGTGTTCCCATGTACTCCACTGTTGAAACACATGTTCCAAAATACTGAAGGACCGAAAGGTGTGTTCCCAGTATATTCCAAGCTGAAACCTGTGTTTCCAGTGTACACCGAGACTGAAACACATGTTCCCATTGTACACTGAGGATGAAACATATGTTTGCAGTGTACTGCAAGGCTGAAACATGTGTTCTCAGTGTACTCCAAAGCTAAAATGTGTGTTCCCAGTGTACTCCACTGCTGAAACATATGTTCCCAGTGTACTCCAAGGCTCAAATGCATGTTCCTAGTGTATTCCAAGACTTAAACAAGTGTTTCACTGTAATCGACGGCTGAAACACATGTTCCCTGTTCATAACAAAGGGGAAGCACCTTTTCCCATTGCACTCCAAGGCTGAAACACGTGTTCCCAGTATACTGTAAGATGACACTCGTGTTCCCAGTGTACTCCATCGCTGCAACATGTGTTCCCAGTGTTCTGCTAGGATGAAACGCTTGTACCCAGTGTAAGCCAAGGCTAAATCTCTTCTTCCCAATGTACTCCAAGCTAAAAAACGTGTTCCCATTGTACTGTAAGACAAAACATGTGTTCCCAGAGTACTCTAACCTGAGACATGTGTTCCCAGTGTACACTGAGGCTGAAATACATGTTCCCATTTTTCACTAAGGCTGAGACATGTATTCGCAATGTACTCCTTAGCAGATACACGTGTCCCCATTGTACTCCAAGGCTGAAACGTGTGTTTCCAGTGTACTCCAAGACTGAAACAAGTGTTTGCACTGTACTCCATGGCTGAAACATATATTCCCAGTGTATACGAAAGGTGAAACACGTTTTCGCATTGTACTCCAAGTCTGAGACACGTGTTCCCAGTGTACTGTAAGTTGAAACATGGGTTCTCAGTGTACACCAAGAGTGAAACATGTGTTCCCAGTGTAGTCCCAGGCTGAAACGTGTATTCCCAGTGTACTGAAGACTGAAACATGTGTACCAGTGTATTCCAAGGCTGAAACACATGTTCCCAGGGTACTTTAAGCTGAAACACGTGTTACCAGTGTAATCCAGTTAAAACACATGTTCCCAGTGTACATCAAGGCTGAAACACGTGTTCCCAGTTTCCTCCAATGTTGAAACAATTGCTCCAGTATATTGCGTGGTGGAAAGACGTGTTCCCAGTATACTCCAAGGCTGAAACGTGTGTTCCCAGTACAAACTCAGGCTGAAACAAGTGTTCCTATTGTACACTGAGGCTGAAAACATATTTGCAGTGTACTGCAAGGCTGAAATACATGTTCCAGGAAACTCCAAGGCTGAGACACGTGTTCCCAGTGTATTCTAAACTGAAACTCATGTTCCCAGTGTATTCTAAGCTGAAATTCGTGTTTCCAGTGTATCCCAAGGCTGAACAACATGTTACCAGTGATCTGCAACTAAAACACATGCTCCCAGTGCACATCAAGGCTGAAACATTTGTTCCCAGTGTACTCCAATGTTGAAACAGGAGTTCCAGTTTACTGCTGGGCTGAAAGGCATATTCCCAGTGTACTCCAAGGCTGAAACATGAGTCCCAGTGTACTGAAATACTGAAACACGTGTTTCCAGTGTACTCCACTGCTGAAATGTGTGTTCCCAGGGTACTCAAGCTGAAACACGTGTTCCCAATGTACACTGAGGCTGAAACACATATTTTCAGTGTACTGCAAGGCTGAAATATGTGTTCCCAGTGTACTCCAAGGCTGAAACGTGTGTTCCCAGTGTACTCCATGTTGAAACACCTGTTCCCAGTATGCACCGAGGCTTAAACACGTGTTCCCATTGAACACTGAGGCTGAAACACCTGTGTGCAGTGTACTCCAAAGCTGAAACATGTGTTCTCATTGTACTCCACTGCTGAAACTCCTATTCCCAGTATACTCCACTGCTAAAACACATGTTCCCAGTGTACTCCAAGGCTCAAATGCATGTTCCCAGTGTATTCCAAGACTAAAACAAGTGTTTGACTGTAATCCACGGCTGAAACACATGTTCCCTGTTCATACCAAAGGGGAAACATGTTTTCAAGTGTACTCCAAGGCTGAAACACGTGTTCCCAGTGTACTGTAAGATGAAACTCGTATTCCCAGTGCACTGCAAAGCTGAAATGCGTGTTCCCAGTGTACTTCAGTGATGAAATGCATGTTCCAAGTGTACTCTATTGCTGCAACGCATATTCCCAGTGTTCTGCTAGGATGAAACACTTGTACCCAGTGTAAGCCAAGGCTTAATCACTTGTTCCCACTGTACTCCAAACTGAAAAACGTGTTTCCATTGTACTGTAAGATGAAACATGTGTTCCCAGAGTACTCTAACCTGAGAAATGTGTTCCCAGTGTACACTGAGGCTGAAATACATGTTCTCACTTTTCACTGAGGCTGAAACACGTGTTTGCAATGTACTCCTTAGCAGATACACGTGTCCCCATTGTACTCCAAGGCTGAAACACGTGTTCCAAGTGTATTCCTAGACTGATACAAGTGTTGGCACTATACTCCACGGCTGAAACATATATTCCCAGTGTATACGAAAGGTGAAACATGTTTTCGCATTGTACTCCAAGTGTGAGACGTGTTCCCAATGTACTGTAAGCTGAAACATGGGTTCCCAGTGTACACCAAGAGTGAAACACGTGTTCCCAGTGTAGTCCCAGGCTGAAACGCATGTTCCCAGTGTACTACAAGGATGCTACACATGTACTAGTGTACTCCAAGGCTGAAACACATGTTCCCAGTGTACTGTAAGCTGAAACATGGGTTCCCAATGTACTCCAATAGTGAAACACGTGTTCCCAGTGTTCTCCAAGCTAAAACACATATTCTCAGTGTAGGTCAAGGTTGAAACTCATTTTCCCCAAGTACTCTAAGATGAAGCATGTGTTCCCCATGCATATAGAGGCTGAAACATGTGTTCCCATTGTACACTGTGGCTGAAACACCTGTTTGGAGTGTACTTCAATGCTGAAAATAGTGTTCCCACTGTAATCCCAGATTTAACATGTTTTCTGAGTGTACTCCAATCTGAAACATGTGTTCCCAGTGTGTACAGAGGTTTTAACACCAGTTCCCATTGTACACTGAGGCTGAAACATGTTTTTGCAGTGTATTCCAAGTTTAAACATGTGTTCAGAGTGTACTCCAAGACTGAAACATGTGTTCCAAGTGTACTGCACCAAGTTCCAGTGTGCACCAAGGCTGAAATGCATTTTCCCAGAGTACTGCAAGCTGAAACACGTGTACCCACTGTACACCAAGGCTGAAACATGTGTTGCCATTGTACACTGAAGCTGAAACATGTGTTCCCAGTGTACTCCAAGGCTGAAACACATGTCTCCAGTGCACTCAAAGGCTGAAACACCTGTTCGCAATATACACCAAGATCAAAACATGAGTTCCCAGTTTACTCCAAACTAAAACACGTGTTCCCAGTGTACACTGAGGCTGAAACACGTGTTCCCAGTGCACTTTAATTTTAAAATCCATGTTCGAGTGTACTGCAAGTCTGAACCTCGTGTTTCCAGTGTATTCTAAGGCTGAAACCCGTGTTCCCAGTATACCCCAGGGTTGAAACATGTGTTCCCAGTGTACACTGAGGCAGAAACAAGTGTTCCATGGTACATGGAGGCTGAAACATGTGTTTCCAGTGTACTCCAAGACTGAAACACCTTTCCCCTGTGTACTCAAAGCAGAAACATGTGTTCCCAATGTACACCGATGCTGAAACATATGATCCCATTGTACACTGAGGATGAAACATGTGTTTGAAGTGTACTCCAAGTGTGAAACACATGTTCCAAGTGTATTTCTAGGCTGAAACACATGTTGCCAGTTTACTCTAAGGGTGAAAAACATGTTCCCAGTGTACGTTAAAGCTGAAACACATGTTTCCAGTGTACTCAAAGGCTGAAAGACATGTTCACAGCATATCCCCAGACTGACACACATTTTTCCAGTGTTCTCCTAGGCTGAAATGCATGTTCACAGTGTTCTCCAATGTAAAACACATGTTCTCAGGGTTATCCAAGCGGAAACTTGTGTTCCCAGTGTACACTGAGGCTGAAACACTTGTTTGCATTGTACTGCAAGCTTGAAAAACATGTTTCCAGTGTACTCCAAAGATGAAATTTGTGTTTGCAGTTTACTCCAAACTTGAAACACATATTCAAGTGCACTGCAAGGCTGAAACTCGTTTTCCCAGTGTACTCCAAGGCTGACAAACGTGTTCCAAGTGTACTCCAAATCTAAAATGCATGTTTGAAGTGTTCTCCACCCTAAAACACTTGTTTCCAGTGTTCCAGTGTACTCCAAGGCTGAAATTTGTTCCCAGTGTACTCCAAGCTGAAACATGTGTTCCCAGTGTACCCCAAAGCTGAATCATGACTTCCTGTTGTACACTGAGGCTGAAACACCTGTTTGCAGTGTAGTCCAAGGCTAAAAATCGTAATCCAAGCTGAAACATGTGTTCTCAGTGTATATAGAGGTTTTAACAAGTTGCCCCATTGTACACTGAGACTGAATTATGTGTTTGTACTGTACTCCAAGACTGAAACACGTGTTCCCAGTATACTGCAAGGCTGAAACACATGATCTCAGTGTTTTCCAAGCTAAAACACATATTCCCAAAGTATGTCAAGGCTGAAACACGTGTTCCCAGTGAAAGCAAAGGTTGACACAGGTGTTACTGTGTACAAAAAGGCTGAAAAATGTGTTTCCAATGTACTCAAAATCTGAAACATTTATTCCCAGTGTATGTCAAGGTTGAAACGTGTTCACAGTGTACTCCAAGGCTAAAACACCTGTGCCCAGTGTACTCCACTGCTGAAACACATGTTCCCAGTGTGCTCCAAGGCTCAAATCCGTGTTCCCAGTGTATTCCAAAACTGAAACAAGTGTTTGACTGTAATCCCCGGCTGAAACATATGTTCCCTGTTCATACCAAAGGGGAAACACCTTTTCCCATTGTACTCCAAGGCTGAAATATGTGTTCCCAGTGTACTACAATGATGAAATGTGTGTTCCCAGTGTTCTCCAGCTAAAACACATGTTCCCAGTTTCCTCCAATGTTGCAACATGTATTCCAGTATACTACAGTGCTGACACACGTGTTCACATGTTCCTGTGTACTCCAAGGCTGAAACGTGTGTTCCCAGTGTACACCGAGGCTGAAACATGTGTTCCCATTATACACTGAGGCTGAAAAACATATTTACAGTGTACTGCAAGGGTGAAACACGTGTTCCAGGTAACTCCAAGGCTAAAACACATGTTTCCAATGTACTCCAAGGCTACAAAACATGTTCCCAGTGATCTGCAGCTAAAACTCATGTTCCCAGTGTAGTCAAGGCTGAAACACATGTTCCCGGAGTACTCCAATGTTGAAATCCATATTCCAGTTTACTGCTGGGCTGAAAGGCATATTCCCAGTGTACTCCAAGGCTGAAACATGAGTCGCAGTGTACTGAAATACTGAAACACGTGTTTCCAGTGTACTCCACTGCTGAAACATGTGTTCCCAGTGTACTCAAGCTGAAACATGTGTTCCCGGTGTGCACCGAGGCTAAAACACAGGTTCCCATTGTACACTGAGGCCGAAACACATATTTGCAGTGTACTGCAAGGCTGAAATATGTGTTCCCAGTGTACTCCAAGCTGAAAGACATGTTCCTGGTGTGCACCAAGCTTGAAATACATGTTTGAGTGTACTCCATGATTATAACATGTGTTTCTAGTGTGCACTGAGGCTGAAACATGTGTTCCAATGGTACACGAAGGCTGAAACACTTGTTTGCAGAGTACTCCAAGGCTGAAACGACTGTTCCCTGTGTACGCTAATGCTGAAAAGCATGTTCCCAGTGTTCTCCAAGCTGAAACACATGTTCCCAGTGTATTGTAAGCTGAAACATGGGTTCCCAGTGTACACCAAGAGTGAAACATGTGTTCCCAGTGTATTCCCAGGCTGAAACGCATGTTCCCAGAGTACTACAAGGCTGCAACACGTGTACTCCAAGGCTGAAACACCTGTTTCCAGTGTACTTTAAGCTGAAACATGGGTTCCCAGTGTACTCCAAGAGTGAAACACCTGTTCCCCATTGTATTTCCAGGCTAAAACTCAAGTTTGCTCTGCACTCCAAGGCGGAAACATGTTTTTCCAGTGTACTCCAAGGCTACAACGCATGTCCCCAGTGTACTTCAAGGCTGAAACACATGTTTGCAGTGTTCTCAAAGGCTGAAACACCTGTTCCCAGTGTACTCCAAGGCTGAAACACATGTTCCCATTGTACAATGTGGCTGAAATGCCCATTTGGAGTTTATTGAAATTCCGAGACACGTGTTCTCAGTGCACTCCAAGCTGAAACATGTGTTCCCAGGGTACACTGAGGCTGAAACAGGTGTTCCCATTGTACACTGAGGCTGAAACACAAGTGTGCAGTGTAATCAAATGCTGAAAATAGTGTTCCCAGTGTAATCGAAGATGAAGCATGTTTTCCGAGTGTACTCCAATCTGAAACATGTGTTCCCAGTGTATACAGAGGTTTTAACACCAGTTCCCATTGTACACTAAAGCTGAAACATGTTTTTGCAGTGTACTCCAAGTTGAAACATGTGTTCAGAGTGTACTCCAAGGCTGAAACGCATGTTGCCTGTTTACTCAAAGGGTGAAACACATGCTCCGAGTATTCTCCAAGCTAAAACACATGTTCCCAGTGTATGTTAAGGCTGAAACACGTGTTTCTAGTGTACTTGAAGACTGAAACACATGTTCACAGCATACTCCATGACTGACACACGTTTCTCCAGTGTTCTCTAAAGCTGAAACGCATGTTCACAGTGTTCTCCAAGCTAAAACACATGTTCCCAGTGTACTCCAAGAGTGAAACACATGTTTCCAGTGTATTCTGAAGCAGAAACACATGTTCCCAGTGTACTGCAAGGTTAAAACACATGTATCCAGTGTACTCCAAGGCTGAAACATATGTTCCCAGTGTACCCTAAGCTGAAACAAGGGTTCCTAGTGTACTCCAAGGGTGATACACATGTTCCCAGTGTTCTCCAGTTAAAACACATGTTCCCAGTGTACATCAAGGCTGACACACGTGTTCCAAGTGTATGTCAATGTTGAAACACATGTTCCAGTATATTGCAAGGCTGAAAGAAGTGTTCCCAGTGTACTCCAAGGCTGAAACACGAGTCCCAGTGTACTGAAATGCCGAAACACGTGTTCCCAGTGTACTCCACTGGTGAAACACGTGTTTCCAGTGTACTCCAAGCTGAAACACGTGTTCCCGGTGTACACCGAGGTGGAAACACATGTTCCCAATATACACTGAAGCTGAAACACATGTTTGCAATGTACTGCAAGGCTGAAACGTGCGTTCCTAGTGTATTCCAAGGCTGAAACACATGTTCCCAGTGTACTTCATAGCTGAAACGTGTGTTCCCATTGTACTCTAAGCTAAAACACGTGTTTCTGGGGTGCACCAAACTTGAAACACATGTTCGAGTGTACTGCAAGCTGAAACATGTGTTCCCAGTGTACACTGAGGATGAAACATGTGTTCCAATGGTACACGGAGGCTGAAACTCATGTTTGCAGTGTACCCCAAGGCTGAAATGACTGTTCCCTGTATATTCCAAGGTTGCAAAACATGTTCCCAGTGTTCTCCAAGCTAAAACACGTGTTCCAAGTGTACATCAAAGCTGAAACACGTGTTTCCAGTGTACTATAAGCTGAAACATGGGTTCCCAGTGTACACCAAGAGTGAAACATGTGTTCCCAGTGTATTCCCAGGCTGAAACACATGTTCCCAGAGTACTACAAGGCTGCAACACATGTACTCCAAGGCTGAAACACCTGTTTCCAGTGTACTCTAAGCTGAAACATGGATTCCCAGTGTACTCCAAGAGTGAAACACCTGTTACCATTGTATTTCCAGGCTGAAACTCAAGTTTGCTCTGTACTCCAAGGCGGAAACACGTTTTTCCAGTGTACTCCAAGGCTACTACGCATGTCCCCAGTGTACTTCAAGGCTGAAACACATGTTTGCAGTGTTCTCAAAGGCTGAAACACCTGTTCCCAGTGTACTTGAAGGCTGAAACACAAGTTCCCAGTGTATAACAAAGGGGAAACACGTTTTCCCATTGTACTCCAAGTCTGAAACACGTGTTCCCAGTGTACTGTAACCTGAAACATGGGTTCCCACTGTACTCCAAGAGTGAATATCGTGTTCCCAGTGTAGTCCCTGGCTGAAACACGGGTTCCCACTATACAGGGAGGCTGAAACACGTGTTCCAGTGTACTGCAAGTCTGAAATACGTATTGCCAGTGTATTCTAAGCTGAATCATGGGTTTCTAGTGTACTCCAAGAGTGAAACACATGTTCCCAGTATATTCCCTGGCTGAAACACGAGTTTGCACTGTCCTCCAAGATGGAAACACGGGTTTCCAGTGTACTCTAAGGCTGAAACCGGTGTTCCCAGTGTTCTCCAGTTAAAACACATGTTCCCAGTGTGCGTCAAGGCTGAAACACGTGTATCCAGTGTACAGTGAAACGCGTGTTCACAGCATACTCCCAGACTGACAAACATTTTTCCTGTGTTCTCCAAGGCTGAAACGCATGTTCACAGTGTTCTCCAATGTAAAACACATGTTCTCAGGGTTATCCAAGCTGAAACTTGTGTTCCCAGTGTACACTGAGGCTGAAACATTTGTTTGCATTGTACTGCAAGCTTGAAAAACATGTTTCCACTGTACTCCAAGGCTGAAACTCGTGTTCGTAGTTTACTCCAAAGTTGAAACACATGCTCAAGTGCACTGCAAGGCTGAAGCTTGTTTTCCCAGTGTACTCCAAGGCTGACACACGTGTTCCCAGTGTACTCGAAGGTTGAAACAGGTGTTACTGTGTACTAAAAGGCTGAAAAACGTGTTCTCAGCATACTCCAAGGCTGAAACCCATTTATCCAGTGTACACCAAGGCTGAAACCTGTGTTCCCAGTGTACTGCAAGCTGAAACATTTGTACCCACTGTACACCTAGCTGAAACACATGTTGCCAGGGTACACTGAAGCTGAAACACGTGTTTGCAGTGTACTCCAAGGCTGAAACATATGTTCCCTGTTTAGTCCAAGGCTGAAACACTTGTTCGCAGTGTACTCCATGGCTGAAAGACGTGTTCCCAGTGTACTCCAAGGATGAAACACATGCTCCCAGTGTACTCCAAGGCTGAATAGCATGTTCCCAGTGTTCTCCAAGCTGAAACATATGTTCCCAGTGTTTCTCAAGGCTGAAACTTGTGTTCCCAGTGTACACAGAAGCTTAAACATGACTTTTCAGTGTACTGAAAGGCTGATACACTAGTTCCCAGTGTATCCCAAGGAGAAACACATGTTCCCAGGGTAATCCAAGCTGACACATATGTTCCAAATGCACTCCAAGCTGAAACATGTGCTCCCCATGTACAATGAGGCTTAAACATGTATTCTTAGTGTACACTGAGGCTGAATCGTGTGTTCCCAGTGTTTTCCCAGGCTGAAACTCATGTTCCCAGTGTACTCCAAGACTGAAACATGTGTTCCCCGTGTACACCGAAGCTTAAAGATGTGTTCCCATTGTACACTGAGGCTGAAACACGTTTACAGTGTACTGCAAGGCTGACACACGTGTTCCCAGTGTGCTCCTAGAAGAAACACAGTTCCCAGTGCAATTGTCGCTCTAACATGTGTTCTCAGGGTACTCCAAGCTGAAGTGTGTTCCCAGTGTATACCGAGGCTTAAACAGATATTCCCATTTTACACTGAGGCTGAAACACGTGTTTGCATTGTATTGCAAGGTTGAAAAATGTATTCCCAGTGTACTCCAATCTGAAACACATGTTCCCAGTGTTCTCCAAGCTAAAACACTTGTTCCCAGTGTAAGTCAAGGCTGAAACACGAGTTCCCAGTATACTCCAAGGATGAATCACATTTTAAGGTGTACTGAAAGTCTGAAACATTTGTAATAAACAGATGGAAAACTGCAGAAAATTACCTCTAAACATCAGGAAAGAGTGTAGAATGATGTGTGTTAAAAGCAAGAATTCCTTGGCAAAGTGCAGAAAGCACAACATACCACAGTCTTAGAAACTACTAGGAATTCTCAGACAAGCATCAGAACCCAAGACACACTAGTTAGATACCACAAGGAAATCACTTCTAAATGTGAAGAAAGAGTGTAGAAAGGTTTTTGTACAATATATGGAAAACCCTCACTATATCATTGTGAGAAATCACTGAAAATTCCCTGAAAAGAAGCAGGAAATGGAGTGAAATAGTAAACAAGGGTAAATCATTTCTCACTGTGAGGAAAGATGTACAAAGATGATTGTGCAATGCGGAGAAGTCCCTGAAATATAGCAGTAAGCACAGTACAACACAGTGTTAGAAACCCATAGGATTTCCTGGAAAAGAAGCAGTCACATATACCAAATAGTGTGAAAACAAGTAAAAATCACTTTTGAACATAAGGTAAGAGTGAAGAAAGCTGTTTGACAATGAGGGGACATCAGCGCTTAAGAGCAGTAAGCATATTACAGCACACTGTTGGAAACAACTTTGAAATCACTTAACAGCTGCAGTAATATGGACAAAATGGATAGAAAAAACATTGAAATTATTTCTCAACATGAGGAAACCATATAGAAAGGTTTTCATACAATGCCTGAAATAGAGCAGTAGGTGCATTTTAGCAGTGTGATAAACCACTGAGAATTCAATGAAAAGCTCCATGAACCTGATTGAAATGGTTGGAAAACGAGTGTGAATCACGTCTCACTGTGAGGAAAGAATGTACAAAGGTGTTTGTACAATGGGGCAAAGTCCTGAAATATGAGTAAACACCGTATACAACACAGTGTTAGAAACCCGTAGGATTTCCTGGAAAGGAAGCAGTCACATATACCAAATAGAGTGAAAACAAGTAAAAATCACTTTTGAACAAAGGCAAGGTTGTAGAAAGCTGTTTGACATTGAGGGGACATCAGTGCTTAAGAGCAATAAGCATATTACAGCACATTGTTGTAAACAACTTTGAAGTCACATAAAAGCAGCCATAAAATGGACAAAATTGTTGGAAAAGACCTTAAAATTATTTCTCAATGTGAGGAAAGCATATAGAAAGGTTTTTGTATATAGTGGGGAAAACCCTGAAATAGAGCTGCAGGTACACTTTAGCAATGTGATAAACCAATGAGAATTTGCTGAAAAGCTGCATGAAACTGAGTGAAATGTTTGGAAAACAAGTGTGAATCACGTCTCACTGTGAGGAAAGAGTGTACAAAGGTGTTTGTACAATGCAGGAAATTCCAAAAAATACAGCAGTAAACACAGTACAGCACAGTGTTAGAAACTCCTAGGGTTTCCCGGAAAAGAAGCAGTCACATATACCAAACAGTGTGAAAACAAGTATAAATCACTTTTGAATATGAGGAAAGAGTGTAGAAAGCTGTTTGACAATGAGAGGACATCAGCACTTAAGAGCAGTAAGCATATTACAGCACACTGTTGGAGACAACTTTGAAGTCACTAAACAGCAGCTCTAAAATGGACAAAATGGGTAGAAAAAAACGTGGAAATTGTTTCTCAATGTGAGGAAATCGTATAGAAAGGTTTTTGTGCAATGCCTGAAATAGAACAGTAAGTGTACTCTAGCTATGTGAAAGGGAGCGGCAGCTGCACTCAGTCCGCTGCTTGGAAGGAGAGTATAAACTCCAGGGTTGCACTGAATGCGACACGGGCTGTAGGGCAACGGGGCAAAAGACCAGTGGTGTTCTAGCAGTGCTGTTCGCAGCGATCACTGACACGGAGATTCGGGGACTGAGAGGTTCACACAGACCCCAGGGCTTAGAGATGCCAAACATGGAGAAACTGCAGCAGCCACAGTGGGTTGCTCCACCCCATGACTCTGAGACTCCGCCCCATGCCCCCTACAACCCCGCCCATACTGTGTGCCTGCCTGCCTTCATCATAACCTAAGGGTCTGCAGCTGGGACAGAACTCCAAAGGATCTAAACCCCAAACAAGGAGGAGAAAAGCCTGCAGATCATTTCCTCCCAGTGATACCTCCCAGTGATAACTACAAGACTGTGCACCCAGCCTTCAAAGGTGTACAATAAGAGTGTCCACCCTAGGTGATTGGAGAGGCTGAATCACTGTGCCCTATACACAGAAAACCATAATGCAGAGACTAAGAAGCAAGTCACAAATGACAGAAATGGAGGAATGACTGGATATAGAGTTCAAATGACTGGATATAGAGTTCAAAACCACCGTTACTAGGTTTTTCAAGAATTTTCTAGAAACCGCTGATAAATTTGAAAAGGACCAGCTAGAAATTAAGCATACACTGACTGAAATAAAGAATATTACACAGAGATACAAAAGCAGACGAGAGGATAGCAAGAATCAAGTCAAAGATATGAAATATGAAGAAGCAAAACCCATCCAGCTGGAAAAGCCAAAAGAAAAAAGAAAAGAAAAGAAAAAAAGAATAAAAAAGTATGAAGATAGTGTAAGGAGTCTCGGGGACTACTTCAAGCGTACCAACATCAGAATTATAAGGGTACCAGAAGAACAGAAAGAGCAAGATATTGAAACCCTATTTGAAGAAATAATGACAGAAAACTTCCCCCACCTGGTGAAAGAAATAGACTTCCAAGTCCAGGAAGCACACAGAACCCCAAACAAAAGGAACCTAAGAAGGACCACACCAAGACACATCATAATCAAAATGCCAAGAGCAAAAGACAAGGAGAGAATCTTAAAAACTGCAAGAGAAAAGTTAGTTAGTTACCCCCAAGGGGGAACCCATATGACTATCAGCTGTTTTCTCAACAGAAACTTTGCAGGCCAGAAGGGAGTGGCAAGAAATATTCAAAGTGATGAACAGCAAGAACCTACAGCCAAAATTACTTTACCCAGCAAAGCTATCATTCAGAATTGAAGGTCAGATAAAGAGCTTCACAGACAAAAAAAAAGCTAAAGGAGTTCATCACCACCCAACCAATATTATATGAAATGCTGAAAGGTATCCTTTGAGAAGAGGATGAAGAAAAAAATAAGATAAAAATTATGAACAACAAATACATATCTATCAACAAGTGAATCTAAAAATCAAGTGAATAAAAAATCTGATGAACAGAATAAACTGGTGAATAGAATAGAATCAGAGGCATAGAAAGGGAGTGGACTGACAGTTTTCTGGGGTAAAGTGTGTTGGGGGTGCGGGAAGAGAATGGACAATGATCATACACCTATGGATGAGGACAGAGGTGGGGTGGGGACAGAGGGTGGGGTGGGAACTGGGAGGAGGGGAGCTATGGGGGAAAAAAGAGGAACAACTATAATAATATGAACATAAATAATATAAAGATAAATTTAAAAAAAAAGAAGCCCCTAGGATTTCCCTGAAGAGAAGCAGTCACATATACCATAGTGTAAAACAAGTAAAAGTCACTTTTGAACATGAGGAAAGAGTGTAGAAAGCTGTTTGACAATGAGGGGACATCAGCGCTTAAGAGCAGTAAGCACAGTATAGCACACTGTTGGAAACAACTTTGAAGTCACTAAACAGCATCAGTAAAAGTGGACAAAATGGTTAGAAAAGACATGGAAATTATTTCTCAACTAGGGGCCCGGTGCACAAAAACTTGTGCGCTCGGGGTGGAGGGAGTCCCTCAGCCCGGCCTGTGCCCTCTCACAGTCTGGGACCCCTCAGTGGATGTCCTATGATGGCCCCAGTCTGCCAGGCGCCTT
>PVJC01043712.1:0-14393 GCA_004026665.1 Murina feae
CAAGGTACAGTTTTCACGTATCTCCAGGAAAGAGGACGGTTACTTGTGCCCTTTTAGAATTCAGGCTGCAAAGCAGAGATTAAATGACGGTAACAGCTCACAAGGGTGTGGGTCCGGGGGGCAGGCTCAGAGACCGGCACCCAAAACCAGGCTTCGGTGCTGCCCGCCCGCGGCCCCTGCAAGTGACCTTCTGGCTGCCACTCCCGTGGACTCCATTCTCTTTTCACTAGGATCAGCCTTGACATTTTTTTCTGAACATCAACCAGAAAGTTATCGTCAGCTCTTTAGGTGGTTTACAAAGTTGCTAAGTACGACCATAAAAATGAATGTTTAACATCCTGTCCTGTCGTTTCGGATTATATCACGCTTACTGGAATAGACACTGGCGGGGAGATACCTCCCCACCACGAGCCCAGCTTAACGTTGGAGAAATACCTCGGTGGCATTCAGCTATTGGGGAATGAGTTTTAGGGCTTCACGGGGCCCCTGCCCTCATGTTAGTACTCTCAGGAGTATTCCAAAGTAAATGAACTTTATTTAAATTCTATTTCCTCGTCTGTTAGAAGGCATCTGAGGGGGGAATTACAGTCCTTTCACAAATAGGAAAATGAGTCTGTATAACTTCAACAAAATCTAACTTGATTCTCAAGTTCTGTCTCTAAGGAAAATATAATGCCATATGTGCATGTTCCCAATCACTGTTCCATGAAAAATATATGAAAAGTAGAAAATTTAAAAATATGCAGTAACCGTTTGCTATTCACTACAGCAATTTCTGATAACACAAACTCACATACTGAAATAAACACAATATCACACACGGCATCTTCCCCAGAGGGTAGGGGAGTACGTGCAGGTAAAATCCACTAGAATACAGACGTCAGTGCTTACAAGACAGACTCTAGTGTCTGGGTTCTGAAGTCTGCCTCTGCATCTATTACATTCATCGTCTTACCACCAACCTCAGTAAAGTCCTTTCCTAACCGAAGGAAATTTGATTTGGGTGTTAAAGTCAGTGCAAATACTTAAAAATTTGTCCTTTAAAAAAATATATTCTCATATGCAACGAAATGGTTAAGAAAGCATAAAGTTCCTTTTAAATCAGCCATGACCAGAAAACTTAATATACTGGAGACAGATTAATATACTGCCAACATTTATCAATTCGCGTGTATACTTCTCTGCAAATTGCTAAAGTCCGTAAAGTGCAAAGATAAAAATTGAATCAATTGCAAACAAACAGAGCAGTGCCATTAAAATACTGCAGGCCTTTATCAGCTTCCAATTCTGTCTCCTGGACAGGGCACCAGGGAACGGCAAACTGGGTGAAACTGAAATGACCGTGAATCTCCGTCAGTCCAAGCTCCGTGTGGCCCTGTTCCCTACAGAGCCCGGTACACAGGACCTGCACGTGTCTGTGAGTGGCTGACATCACATTCCCCACTTGTACTTATCCTCTATTACTCTTCATTAAAAATATTGTCTAAAATTTCAGAAAGATATTTCCTTATGTTAGCTTTAAGTAAAACGAAGACTTAATCACAAACTAAAGAAAGTGAACACCACAACCTTTGGTTTTTTAACTTTGAAAATCAAGTCAGTATTTCTTACACCGGTTTGTGAGTGCATGGCTCTTCATTTTATCCTCATATTTTAAAGTAATTACATTTATCCCAAACACATACCAGTGCCTGGCATAGAGGATGGTTGTTACTAGGTGGATGGACAGACAAGCAGATGATGGAAAGCCAAATGGGTAGATGAAAAAAAAATGTAAATTTTGGGGGGGGGGGAGAGTCCTAGCTGGAGTTTTATATGGACTCAGGCTAATTAACTTCTCTGCACTGTGAATCAAACTGCAAGTTTAATATCAAACTGGTAAACAAGAGAATAGGTTTTCAACACCCTGACCATCTAGGCACATAAACATTTTTCATTTGTATAAATATAATTTTTAAAATTTAAGGTGTTAAGAAAAATACTTAAATATCAACATTTTAAGTTTAAATATGCTTACTATATTCACTTTTAGTGACAAACTATGATTTAAAATAGTATAAAAGATAGTATTCTGAAGGTTACTTGAAGAATCTGGATTTTCATTTGAGCTTGAGGTAAATTTTTGGATTATCAGTGACTGTGTTTCAGAGATATTTACAAAGACAAGAAGAGGTTCAGGAGTAGGATAATACTGACTAATCTGTAATGACTCGCTTTCCATTTATAACAACACCAGTATTCAAGAAAATCTTAGATCTTGGCGCTTTTCCCCTCAATTTTACAATTAAAAATCAGGCAACACTAACTTCCACCAAGGTAGTCACAATAATTAGGGCTAACGCTGAGTATTAACCACGGAACTTACACGTTTTAACTAATTTATTCCTCACGACAAATCTGTAAGGTAAGAGTAATTATTCCCTCCATTTTACAGATGAGGAAACGGAAGCAGAGAAAGTTGAGACAGGTGGTCACACAGCTGCTGGTACTGGAGCTGGATTGAGCCTCCAGAGTCCCACTCTCAGTCACGAGGGGAAACACCTGCTCCATGAAACCGAACCACATGCAAGGGTCTGCCAGACATAAAGACCTTCACGTCTGCTACCCCAAGCTTCCTGAGTGCTTCAAATGTGCCGGCGACAACCCGTAACTCCTTTTTCCTTCTTTTATGGCACACATGCACAATGTTTTGAGGTATAGACAGTTCAAGAAAGATCATTTTGACAAAATATATTTTTATTGAGTTCAGAGAGGGGGAGAGAGAGAAACATCAATGATGAGAGAATCATGGATCAGCTGCCTCCTGCATGTCCCACATTGGGGATCGAGCTCACAAATAAAGAAAGATCAGTATTACATGTTCATAATGAAAGCATCAAGTATCTATTTTAATCAATAGTGTGGACATTTAACTCAATTAAAACAACCATAATGAAATCACAGGTTTGTAGAGTTATTTCCCCTCAAATAACAAAGTGTTTAAATCAAAATAAATCCCAAAATGGGAAAGAATTGCTTTGCCCAGATACTCTCTAATTATATCATATCAGGATCCTAAAGGCAAGAGAAGAGGAGCAGAAGGTGGAAGGAAAGGAGGAGAAATTAAAATAGACACCATCCATTGTAAATTACACGGCATGGTCAAAAGAACCCCTCTGTCCGCAAGTGCTGGTGGTCAGCACGAGGGGAGCTGTTTCCATTGCCCTGAATAGTGGAACAGACTTCGAGCCTTTGCCCTGATGAGTGATTTCTGCCTGACTTGGTTATTTTTGGAAGGCACAGCCTGGGCTGAGGCTCAGGTTCCGCCCCTGACATGAAACGGTGCGCTGGCCCCCGGATCCATGGGGGAATCGCCCGTCTGTGCGGTGTTTGCTCCATTAGGGTAAACCCGCCAGTCCCAGCTGCTGTCCCTCCTTCAAAGCCCGGGTTTCCCAACAGCAAGCAGCACAGCTGTCCGGCGGGCCTGCCAGAGCTGCCAACCCACACGCATCACTCGTCTGACCCAGCCCAGCTCTCCAATCTCAGCCAAAGGGCAATGTCAAGTCCACCTCCAACCGGAGACACACAAACAAGGCTCCTCAAAAAGACATAAAACAAAAAGGGTGAGTGGCTGCTGAGCATATATCCACCTGACATGAGTGAAGATGGCCCGCCTGAGGTTGCAGCCAGCGGCCTGTCCGCTGCTTGCGGGAGGAAAGGGGCTTAACCCATGAGGCTGACCCACCCATCCATCAGTGCTGCCCACTGAAAAGGCAGCAGCATTCCACGTGCATGACGAAGGATCTGTTTTACAATGCCAGCAGACAGATGCCCTGCGAGGATGAAAACCCACTTTTAAGTTTTCATTCAAATCCTCACAAATGATGAAGTCCGAAATGTAGCACAGTTGAGAAGATGAGTCACCATTCTAAAGTGAGCAAAAGCAGCCGCACGTGGGCTCCCGCAATAAAGTAACATGAATCGCAGAATCTGGGATTTACGTCCGCAAAATGCACGCCAACTGACGTGAAGACATTACATGAGTCACAGTGTAGTTTCTTTAAATATTTAGCAGTAAACATGGGCTTCCATGAAGAGCTTTTTATTATAACAAGACATTTTAAAGGATACACGTGCTCCTAGACCATCCGTCTGCGCAGGGCCCTACTGCTCTTGTTCACCACACGGGCCCTTCTGAGTAACTGGGGTTTCACACAGTAGCAAGTCAAAATTCCAGAGACAGCCACAACTGCCCGGACTTCTTGTCCTAGCATACCACACAAAGGGATGTGTGCTAAGTGAACACAGTCGCCAACGGGAATACTTTTACCATAAGCTGAGATTCAGACTGAATACAGAAGCCCATATACATAAGCTTTCTAATAACTGCTTACTGCGCTGATTATATAATACTTTTTAAGATGCCATTTGCTAGTGAGAAGAGTCCTATGGTATTGGTTTCTCGGTTGGAGCAAGCATTGGGGATGCGTGTGAGTGCACATCCCCGGGCTTTAGAAAGGGAAAGAGCCGGAAGGAGTGAGAGCACGGAGGGCTGAGGGCTGAGTTACTAAAGCCCACTCCATGAGCAGGACCAGGGCTCCTTGGAGAAATGGCTGACTCCTTGTCGGAGGCAGGAAAGCATCAAGTAGATACGGGACATTCTGTGCCAGAAGGGCAAGTGGGCATCTCAGGCCAATGGAGATGATGCGAAATGGGCCAAGGAAATGTTTTGAACGAATCCAAGTTTGGGCCAGTGAGGATCAGAACGAATAAATAAAGCAACGGGCTGTCTGTCACACATTACATGTAAAAGGAAGAAGAATAAATATGGGCATGTATTATTATAACATTGAATACCCAAGGAATCCACGGGTCCAAATCAGACCCAGAGCGAAGGAAACCAGAAGGAGATGGGAGGGGAAGGGAGAAGAGCTCGTTATAGGATAATTCAAGGTTTAGATACAAAAGGAAGAGTAGAATTTTTCAAACACCATCATTCTGTAAGCTTCCAGCCCCCCCAAAATAATCCATGCAAAGCTAATCAATGAATGCCCAAGCCAGAAATATGATATTCACACCATCGCAAACTACCATCCACTGAGGACTCATTACAAAGCAGAAAAGATACCTTCATAGTAGAGACATCCGGCGGTCACCATCTGAACCAGGTGAGCAAATTTAGCATCACCACAAGCAGAGCTGATGAGTGACACAGTGAGAGCCCACGTGAAACCGGGACAAGGTACCATCCCGCACAGTTTGAAAGAGAACTCACGCCGAAAGGGGTGGCAGGACAATAAACAAGATGCAGGTCATGTCGCTAGGCTTGCCTCCAATCTGTGTGTGAAGAAACTGAAATTCAGAAGAACTAGATCTCTAGCGAGCGGCAAAGTGGGAATTGGGATCAGCTCTGTCTTGATTCTAAAACTCGAATTCCACAGACTACAGGAGCCTGGCATCCCCAACCAGCCTCTGGTCTAAAGTCTGGGTCCCTGAAACCCTGGCCAGCTCCTCCAGGGGTCAAAACCCTAGCCTCAATCCTCTATTTCAGTCCTTGTGAGATTCAACAAGAGCACCGCCCCCCCTCAAGCTGTACAACAGCACTGTATAGTCAAGGCTGGGAATCCTCGGCTGTATCAGAGTCAAGGAAACTGGCTCAACTACCATAAAGATGGGTGTCTGCAAAGATAATAAAGATAAGCCTACAGAACACCCCCAAAGCAAAGGGTTGTTACCATTTTACTAGAGGCCCGGTGCACGAAATTCATGTAAGGGGCTCAGCCCTCGCAGCCCCACCTGCCTTGTGCCTTGCAGCGCCAGCTTCGCCCAGAAGGTGGTCCAGATGGTCAGTCGCTCTGCTGTTCTGTCTAATTAGCATGTTAGCTCTTTATTATATAGGATTGTTCTAGTCCATTGCAACGACTGAATAAAAGCAACCCTGAGACATACCCATGAAACGCGTGCCTGGGATCCATTCTAACAGCCTCAAATGGAAATCAACACTTATCTTAATCAATCTGAAACACCAACACCCAGACCTCTGTCACGATAAAGCCGAAAGCCTAGTCAGTACCTGAAGTTAACCTGTCCAACAGCAAACACCTGATTTTCTTACAAGCCTGACCCTCCATTTTACAAACTTTAGGAAAAACAAAAGAACTTGGCCAACACTTTTTTTTTTAATCACATGTATTGGGGTCAATAAGACTGCACAGGCCTCAAGTATACAAGTCTATAATACATCAACTGTATATCACATTGTGTCCACCACCCAATTTCAGTTTCTTCACCCACAGATTGGCCGTACCTTTAAAATACACTCACAATCCCATTGCTTCTCATCCAGTATGCTGCCTTCACCATGGTCCCGGACACCACCACCTTGTCTGGGTCGGCCACTGGCCTCCTAACTAGTCCCCCCTGTTTCTGCCCTTCCTCTCCTGGCCTCGGTCCTCAGCGCAGCAGCCGGGGTGACTTTAATCAGCAGATCATGCCACTCCCCTGCTTAAAACCCTTGCCGGCTTCCTGTGTCACTTAGAGAACAGAGGAGCTCTGTGATGGGGTCCTGAGCACCTAGACATGCTCTCAGGTGAGGGCCCTGCACTTGCTGCTTGTCCCTCGCCTCGAAGGCCTTGTCACTGTGATCTGCACAGCTCCCTGCTTCCTGCGTGCAATCCTTGCTCAGATCTCACTGCTTGGAGTGGCCTTCCCTACCTTCACCAATGAGAGTATAACTACACTCTATACGCCCTTCACTGCTGTGTTTCTCCCTGGCAGTTACCACCAGCCTAAGTTACCGCCATATCTTGTGCTTATTTGTATACTAGAGGCTCAGTGCATGAAATTCGTGCAAGAGGCTCTGACCCTGCCAAAGCTACCGGGGCCCCTCTGCCTCAGCCCCCACCACCAGGGCTTCATCCAGAAGGGTGTACGATTTAATTAGCATATTATGCTTTTATTATTGTAGATTTCTATCAACTACCTCCCCCTCCACCCTATGCAGCCCCCATGGGGCAGAAAGTTTTCTTCATCTGCTTGCTCACTGCCCTACTCCCAGTTTTAAAAACAGCAGCACCTAATACCTGTGGCATAAATGAAGAAATAAATGAGCCCTAACCGGTTTGGCTCAGTGGATAGTTCGATTCTGGTCAAGGGCATGTACCTTGGTTGCGGGCACATCCCCAGTGTGGAGTGTGCAGGAGGCAGCTGATCGATGCTCTCATTCATCGATGTTTCTAACTCTCTATCCCTCTCTCTTCCTCTCTGTAAAAAAAATCAATAAAATATCTTTAAAAAAATAAATAAATGAGTATCTGACAAACGCAGATCACTGGGGTTAAGGGCTGTTAGAAAACACTTGGCTTAATTGACATCAGCTGGGACTCAGGGTGAGGACAGAGCCACACACCCTGAGGGCGGGACCAATCAAAAGCTTGGACCTCACTCAGTGTGACTCTCCCACCCAGTGTTAAGGGGATGGGTCTCATCCTGTCAAAGGCCTACCCAGATGTGATGTAACTTCCTGTAATTCAAGTATTTAATAAACAGCTTTTGAAGCTGGTGCTTTCTCTGTGCCTGTCCCTCCAGAGGGCAGGCACCTCACCCAGCCCAAGCTTTTAATCTATTTTATGTCTGTCTTTCATTCTTTAATCCCAAAAGCGCCTCCTACTTGCACAAACCAGTTCACTCCCCCTCCATGCAGGACATGGAGAGGAGACCATAGCCCCAGCACACCCATCAGATCACGAATCCAGAAAAGTATCTTTGTGGACTGGTGTTTGAGCCGCTTTCTTCTAACACAGAGAACTAAATCCCAGCCGGGTTGTAACGCTGAACTAGTCCTGCAGCTAGTTATCTCCATTGCTGAGACAAACTGCGTGTAGAAAAGAAAGCCAACAGAGTCTTTGGTTGGATTTGTACCCAAGCATTTTCCTCTTTGGAATCAGGCTTCCGGCACAAAAATGTTTCCCGCCTATTGATTACCTGAGTGACTACAAAACAGTGTTAAGGCAGCTTATGTCTGATATGACATGTGACAAATTAATAGAAGAAAAAGTCCCTCGGGTAAGTCCAAAGGAAGCACATAGTCCAGGGGTGGGGAACGTCGGGCCCGAGGGCCGTATAAGGCCCATGAAATCATTTGGCCTGGCCCTGCCGAGGCATTAGGGCGAGTTAATTAAATGACCAGATGGAGCAGGGCTACTGTTTAAGCTGATCGTCTCGTATGGCCCTCGAGCGATGGTACAGATATCCAGGGCCCTTGGCAGGAAGAAGGCTCCCACCTGAAAGGCCTGGGAAATGTCGTCGGAACAGCCCGCGTTCGGCACACAGCGCCCACCTTACACGTTCCCGCACTTCACAGCTGGGGACACGGCCTCCGCAAGGCCAGGGAAGGAGACGAGGGAAAGCATGGGTGGTGCTGCGCTCACTTACAGCCCTGACTGTGTCCTTCGTGCCATGTAAATCCCACTCACACATAACGGGCTGTAATTAGAGGCTGACAGCAGACTGTGAGGCCAGTGACTGGACGAGAGGAAGAAGGGCGACAGAGACGTGCTGCTTGGCCCCCGTGTCACAGCCAAGCAGCAAGGGTCCGCTGGCAGCAAGCACTCCGGCAGCAGGAGCAAGGCTGGGCCCCGCCGCCGCCCCACTCGATGCCACGCGTCAGACCTGCCCACCACGCATGAGTCGAATTCAGGAAGAGATGATCCCCATTTGCTTTTTGTTGATAGAAAAAACCCCAAACCGGTTCATTTGCTGGCTCGACCTTAAAATACC
This sequence comes from Murina feae, assembly GCA_004026665.1. NCBI lineage: Eukaryota > Metazoa > Chordata > Mammalia > Chiroptera > Vespertilionidae > Murina > Murina feae. The sequence continues at coordinate 8,758 of PVJC01043712.1, forward strand.
AACACACACGTTAGCCATTACCTAATCACACCTGGGAAGGGGGACACGTATCGTTTGCACAACTTTGAAGGAAACTTTCCAACTCCTATTTAATTTCTGTTTTCCTTATTTCCAGGTCATGGAGAGAGAGCGCCCCAAAAGACTAACAATGTCAAAGAGACCTTCAACATACCGCTTTTAAGAGTGACATGCAAACTCACTGTCAAAGCATCTTTTGAAACAGGAAAAATAAATGAATACTATATTTTTTTAGCAAAACTTCGTTAAAACTTTACAAACTGGAGACACTGGTACAGAGCTGTTCCATAGGTGGAAAAGGAAAGGTCTTCCCTTCATTGATAATCCGGGTACAAATGGCATGGTCCCTGCCGTGTGCCCCTGGGAAATGGGCTATCCTACATTCAGACCTGTAAAGTGGTGATGATAACTACAATTTTATAAGGATTATTGTGAAGACTGATGAAGATTAATGCACAGAAGATCTCCATATACCGGCTAGAGCAGCAGTCGCCAACCGGTCTGTGAGTTCCAAAAGGTTGAAGACCTCTGGTCTAGAATACGATAATTAAAAAACAAAACAAAACGAAACAGAAATCTAGTTCCTTGGGTTCTTCTATTTTCTATTAAGTCCATACAATAGGCAGAATCACAAATCAATTTTTAAAGAAAAAGGTTTCCATTATCCCTATCCCTTTTCAAATAAATTAGGAAAATGCTAACTCCTGACTCCTGGACTCAGAGTCAGGAACTGGTTTTGCTGAAGGACGATGACCGGGCCAGCGCACTGCGGTTGCCTGGGCGTGGCTTCACCCTCCGTCTCCAGAGGGACCCCAGGTGACCGGGCAAGCGCTCCCTCCTGCTTCCCACCGCCACCCCCATGTGTGCCCCCAACCCTCCCAAAGCCACAGGACAGTCCTGCCCGACGGGGCCCGGGTTAGCGAAACGCCACTCCCATTCTCACAGATCCCAGCCCCTCCTGCCCTCCGCCACCCTTACAGAGGCCACACAGGAAAAGATGGAGGATTTTAAAGAACACAGTCAGGATGACGGTCAGGCCTGCTCTCCCCACTGGCAGCGAGCTTTGGGCAGGTCCTAGGGGCTCTGCTGGAAACAAAAGCAGCTCCAACAAGGAAACACAGGGCGGAGGTCACAAAACCCCAAAACCCGGCCACCTTCCCGAGGCAGCAAGTCTTCCCTTCCCGGGCAGCCGCCCGGCCACACACTCCAGGTCCGGGGCGCGTTCCAGCCCTCGAATGCTCGGCCCCCACAGTTTTCCCATCTCCCCGGTCCCACCTCTCCGCAGGCTCCTCTCCAATAACATGCAGGGCCGTCAGCTTGGGTTTCTGTTTCCTCAGTGGCCCCTGAGCTCCAGGAATGATGGGAGTCTCTTCCATCAGCTAACCCCCACCCATCAGTGGATATCGGGGTGCCTGTTACACAGGGGTGTTCTAAACAGCTACTTGGAGAACCCCATGGTCTTTATTTCTTTCTTTTTAAATGTTTTTATTGACTTACCGAGAGAGGGGGAGGGAGGGAGGGAGAGAAACAACAATGAGAGAGAATCAGGGACCGGCTGTCTCCCGCACGCCCCACACTGGGGATCGAGCTCACAACCCGGGCCTGCGCCCTACCCCGGGGTTGAACCCTGACCTCTTGGTTCATAGGTCGACGCTCAACCACTGAGCCACTCCGGCCGGGCTCCCAGGGCCTTTAAAGAGGCTCAGCAGAGCCCCTGGCTCACAGCCAGCGCTTCCCAAGCATCACCGCCCTGTCATCCATTCAAGCGCCCTCCTCACCGTATATCCTGGCCTTGGAACGGGTGGTCGCCATGGACGGGCCAGGGGTGCAGGCAGGAGCAGGAGCGCCTGTCCCCCCACAGCACCGAGCCTCTATGCAGGCGCCCCTGGCCCGGCGGGCACCCGAGCCCCAGCGCTGGCATCAGGCATGCAGCCGGTCCTGGCCCAGGGCTGGCCCCGTCACCTCCCACCCGAGGCAGAGCTGGGCCCGGGGGAGGGGGGGCGCCCTCTGCTGCCCCACTCTCTCCGGCCCAGGGCCCACCAACTGCCTCCAAAAGATTCCAACTGCCAGGCTGACATCACAGTGACCCCGGAAGCCGCACCCCCCCACCTCCCACACCTCCTCAGCCAGAGGCTCCATCTCTCAGTCAGCGCCCCCTCCCCGAATGAGGAGGTGACACCTTGCCATCCACCACCTTCACTCCTCAGGGGCCCCAGGGAGGACCCGCTGGGTTTCCAGTGCCACCTGCCAGGATAATGGCCCAAGGGCCGCAGCAGCTCTCCCGACGTCGCAGGGGCAACGCCCAGACGGGCCGTGCCGGGAGCAGGCTGTCCAGGAAAACGGCCTGGCAAGCCTCCGTGAAGTGAGGCTACGAGACCTGGGTAATCGCATCCTGGGCAAGAGGTGTCTTCTTCTCTGATATATTTTTATTGATTTCAGAGACAAAGGGGGAGGGAGAGAGAGAGAGCATCCATGGTAAGAGTCATGCATCGGCTGCCTCCTGCGTGCCCCACACTGGGGATCAAGCCCACAACCTGGGCCTGGGCCCTGACCAGGAATCAAACAGGGACCTCCTGGTTCTTAGGTCGACGCTCAAGACTGCTCTGATGTTGTTCACTGTTGTATGTCCAAGCCTAGCCAAGTCCTTGCACACAGAAGGCGTTTAGTAACGTCTGAGTGACGGGCAAAACACATTCAAATGGAGCAACACCCCTGAACAGCGTCAGCGACCTTCGGAACGAAACAGGAAGAAGGAACACAAGGCGGGTGCCGTCGCCGCAAGGAATCGGATGAAATGAGCATCCAGGCAAAATGTAAGACTCGGGGGACAGAACTCACAAGCCCGCAGGTGAAGAGTTTCATTCCATTCCTCACGTCGAGATAAAACAAGACGGATACGGGAACCAACTGAGCCGTAACAATGACCTCAGCCTGTCGTCTCCGACGCCCCGTTCCTGAGGCATGTTACTCGGATGCTCTCAGCCAGCCCCGTCGAATGCCTCTGATTCCAACGTGGTGAGCACAGGCTTGGGCTGTTGCCACGTGCGACAAACAGGGGCAAGAGGCGAAGAGGACCAGGCTCCGACGAGACGAGCCGATGTGGCCTCTGGATTACCTCCTTAAAAGAGCGTTTCTCAAAAAACGATGAGACATTCCATGTCTGAGTCTAGGGTCCTCTAAGCTAGGACGTGTATTTAAGCATGTGAAGCCGGTTCTACTGTAAAACCCCTTTTGCCAAGCTTTCCTGCCTCAGAACTTACGTGGTCAGAGGAGATGAACTTGATTAGGTCCCGACTAGTTCTCTGTTGCTAAAATCCAAGGACCTTTGCGTGCACCGGCTGCCTCCCCGCACCCTACGGGGGGGCGCCAGGGGGAGCAGACACTCCCCCCCCTGAGCTCCCCCACCTCCCAAGGCCACTTTCGTTTTCTGCTTCCCGTGACCTGAGCCGCACCCTCCGGGTGTGCAGCGCTCACCGCCCGGGAATGCATGACCCACACCCCGCAGGCCAGGCCCCGGGAACGGCCCAGTCTGTGTCCACTGATGCCTGTGAGACACCAGCACCCCCCAGCCCTCCCCTCCAACGGGCATGTCCTTCCTGAAGCCTGACACCCGGTCGGCAGCGCGGACGTCCTGCTGTCGAGGAGCCTGGGACTTCCTGTCCTCTGTTTTTCTTTCCAGATGCCTGGCCCCCAAGGCCCTGTGCATGGACACGGCACAGACGTACACAGAACTAAATGGAAGCGGCCACTGTTTCCCAGCCCGCGGGCCCGACCCAGAGCCCTGAGCCACCAAACTGTAACAGCGCTCTCAGATGAGGCGCAGAGCCTGGTTTTACGTGTATTTTATTTTTTAAATATGCTCTTATTGACGTCAGAGAGGAAGGGAGAGGGAGAGAAAGAAACATCAGTGATGAGAGAGAATCATGGACCAGCTGCCTCCTGCACGCTCCTACTGGGGATCGAGCCCACAACCCGGGCCTGTGCCTGACCAGGAATCGAACCCTGACCTCCTGGGTCATAGGTCGATGCTCAGCCACGGAGCCACGTCGGCCGAGGGACAGAGCCTGGTTTTAAAGGGGCAAGACTCCCTTCCCATCTGCAGCAAGGAACAGCATAAGGTCCCCGGGCAACCCTCACGAGCCATGGCCTGAGGCCCTGCAGGGGCAGCTCCACGGAAGGCAGTAGCAAACACGTTTTAAAAAGCAACGGCAGCCCGGCCGGCAAGGCTCCAGGGCTGAGCGTCGGCCCATGAAGCAGGAGGTCACCGTTCGTTTCCCGGTCAGGGCACAGGCCCGGGTTGCGGGCTCCATCCCCAGCATAAGACTTGCAAGAGGCAGTTGATCAATGAATCTCTCTCATCACTGATGTTTCTATCTCTCTCTCTCCCTCTCCCTTCCTCTTTCGGAAATCAATAAAGACGTGTCTTTAGAGTCTTCAAATTATTTAACTAATTAATTAAAAACGTAATTATGTTTTCCCCCAAGTAGCTTCCACTCCTTTAGAGAACCATGTTCTACAGGCAGAGGGCCTAACGGAGGTGGAGATTCCGTGGACTTTCCTGTGTTGGCCGCTGCTCGTGCCGATGCTCGGCGTGGATGCCCAGTGCGTGTCCTGCCAGCTCGCCACTCCACGGCCTCCGCATGCCAGCTTCCTTCCAGCCCATCACCGGCCAGCAGACAATATACGAGCCCCCCTCCCCAAGGCCCACACGCTCACATGCACCCCAGTTTCCTACACGAATAAGAGGGAATGGAGTCACCTGCAAACCGTAAAGCAGGAGGCCCATGTGGTATTGTACACGACCAGTATTTTCTGAAAAAAAGAAACCTCTTTATACACAAGCATTTGCGAACAGGTCGTGTTTTTGTTTTTCTTCCCCCTCCCCGATGTATTTTACTGAAAGTAAATGTTTTCTCTTTAGCTTTGCTGGCAGCCACCTCCTAAGTGTCTGCGGATGAGTCAACGCTCCTCCCGTCTCAGATGCCTACAGTGAAACGTAGGGCACAACTTCCAGAACGGCGACGCGACTACCGAGACGCTCACCATGACGAAGATCCCATCGCGTCCGGGGCTGGAGGCCGGGCTCAGGGCAACACGGAGCAGACAGAGTCCCTCCCTGCCGCCCGGCTCCACAGGCAGGCGGGCCCCAGCGAAAGCCAAGTAACGCCCGGCGGGCTGGGCGTCGACCTGTGAACCAGGGGGTCACGGTGTGGTTCCCGGTCGGGGCACAGGCCCCGCTGTGGGCTCGATCCCCAGTGTGGAGCGTGCAGGAGGCAGCCGACCCACGATTCCCCCTCATCACGGATGTCTCTCTCCCCCTCGCCCTTCCTCTCTGACATCAATACCACAGGTCCTGCAGGCCACCCCCATCAATTCACGAGGCCCTGGCCTCGGGGCAGCCAGCGCAGGGGCAGGGCCAACCCAGACCTGCACTCCTCTCTCCCAGCATCTGGCATCGAGGTGAACGGGCACCGGGGTGAAAGGGCACTGGGGTGAAAGGGCATTGGGGTGAATGGGCACCAGTGTTAAAGGGCATTGGGGTAAAAGGGCATTGGGGTGAAAGGGCACCGGGGTGAAAGGGCACTGGGGTGAAAGGGCATTGGGGTGAATGGGCACCA
>PVJC01043713.1:0-14394 GCA_004026665.1 Murina feae
AATATTTATTTTTCTAATGACCAAAGTTGTTTTCCAAAAGAATGATAAGGCTTTGATTCTACAATGACACAAATAACTTTATGTGTATGCCTTTATTTATTTATTTATGCACTCAACAGATATTTATAAGCACCAACTGCACACAAAGCACACAATGATAGACTAAAATGTCATAAAACATGGTCTCTCTCCTCAGCAAGATTATATTCCCCTACCAACTGTTTTCTTATTCACAGCAAGTGAGCTTATATGGAACATCTTAATTTTCCTTTTTTAAGATTAGCCATTTATGTTTTTATAACTCTGATGCCATAGAGAACTAACATTAAGCAAAAGCCCACTGTCCTCTCTGATGTGATTGTGAATATCCCTTACCCCAGTAAAATTCTATGACTCAATGAATGTTGAACCCTCTAATAAAGATGAATAGGAAGAGGATGTTGCATGCCCTTATGAAATTGTATAAAGAAACAGTATTGTTTGGCAATACCAGGCAGAAGTGGAATTGTTGTCTGACATCTTCATAAATATTGATGCTTTTAACTTTGTTTTGTGAAGACACCTTTCATGGTAAGCAGATTTAAAAATCCTGAGTGTCTTCAGTACTAAAAATCAAAGGGTTCAATACTCAGGACAAATTGCTTTTTGTTCAAACTGTCTAGACCAATTCTTGAACTTGTATTTATAACAAAGAATTACACTTCCCTAAATCAAAAATCAATCCCATACTGTATAAAAGTTATACCTAAATTGAAAAAATAGTTCAATTAAACTATATTTTTATAAAATCTTATTAAACTAACTGATATTCAGTCAACTCTCTATTAATGTTAACAGCTTAAGCAATTGTATATTGCTGATAGAAGTGAAGAGTTTGACAAAATTGGGGCAAAGTCCTTGACCTTAAATGTAATTCACATTTTTCTGTTTTTAAACATAGCATTTCTTTCAACTATAAAGTACCTGAGTCTAAACCTCAAGGTATAGTCTGCAAGCACTGTCAGCTAGTAAACAAATATTTTCTGTGCAAAAGAAGTCTGCCACTGTGTACTTATCCCTAAGAGACAGTACCTTCGGCAAACCTGTTGTTCCCGACGTGTAAAGAATATATAGCGGATGTTCCGAAAGAACAGGAACGCAATCGTGTGACTGTGCTTTTGCCATCTCTTCATCCCAGTCAAGGTCACGACCTGGAGCCAAAGGAACTGTCTCCTAGGGAGCAAAATTTTGGAAATAGGCATTAAGCAAAGATTAAAATCAGAACAATGTTAGTCTGAGCATCTGACTTACAATCTAGGCTATCTATATAGCACTAAATATCATATTTATACATATCTCAGATAAATGTTCATAAAAAGTCCAATGATGTTGGCTTCCAATCTGGGGCTAACCTTAAGAAACTCAATGTGATGCAGTCATGTTTTCATCAACAAAGCTTAAAAACTAACAGAGGATCACGTTTTCATAAATGTGTTTTCACTATTAAGTTTGTAAAGTAATTTCTATTTTTTGTAACCAATTTCTTTTTCTTTGGAACTATCAAATTTATAATCAAATGTCAACTAACCCATTCAGATTTCTCTTTATACAAGGGTCATTTAGGAAAAATATTGTGGCTTTCTTTCAAAATGAGAGAATATTAAATCCTTTTTAAGTGTAGGGGGGAATCTACTTTTGCTTTTTCAAGAAGAAAAATCAGTCTTAAAGATTAATGAGGGTATGTGACATATCTAAAATGCTCTCCAAGTTTCCCTCCATCTATGTCATTGATTCACATGGTAGAAATGTTTGAGTTTTTCTTTTTGTTCTTACAACCAAGCTCCGTGTTGTAAACTTTATGATAACAAAGTCATGAGGTAGACAGATATACCTTAAAAGAAGATAGGCAGACCTCTTTACAACTTGTGCTAATGAAATAGGCCACATAGGTGAAAACTAAGGAAGTGGCTTATGGAAAAACTAGGGGCCCGGTGCACAAAAATTTGTGCACTCGGGGAGGGGGGGTTCCCTCAGCCTGGCCTGTGCCCTCTTGTAGCTTGGGACCCCTCAGGGGATGTCCACCTGCTGGCGTGCCTGGCCAGCCTGGGTGAGGGGCTGATGGCTGTTTGCAGAGAGGCTGGCTGGGATTTATTTAACTTTTAAAGTTGAAACTTTGTTGCTTTAACCAGAGCCCAGGTCGGCTTGCCCCTGACAATCTAGGCTCCCAGTGCTTCTTGAGTCCAAGGTGGGAAGCAGGTAACTGAGGTTTATCTTCTATAATTGAAACTTTATTGCCATGAGTAGAGGCCACAGCCTGCCTAGGCAGACAGGAACCTTAGCTTCCTCCATCACTGGGACAAGTCTCCTGCTTCTTCCAGCTCAGGCTGCCCACAGCTCCCATTGACCCAAACATCCCAGCAAGGCTGCCTGAAATCAGGTTTCTGGGGTTTATTTATCTTCTATAATTGAAACATCGTTGCTTTGAGCAGAGGCTCAGCTGGCCTAACAGATACCTCCTGCTTATTCCAGCAGATGGCTGCCGGCCGCCATCTTGGCTGGGTTAATTTGCATACAGCCACTCTGATTGGCTGGTGGGCGTGGCATGGCTGGTGGGCGTGGCTTGGTGTCTTGAAGTGAGGGTCAATTTGCATATTACACTTTTATTAGATTAGATTACTCTCATAGAGAGTTACATCTATTTAAGTAGAGTTAAGACCCAGCACATGTCCAGTTATTTTCTGAAATGATAACTAAACTCAAGATGAGGAAGCTTACAGTTGGTAAACTTGAGAGCATAGGCACAAGGCAAGGCGACACATTCCTTGGTGAAAGTTGGTAAGATCTACCTAGAATATAGGTAATCATCCATCAAGGTGAAGCTAAACCCAGAGACCATGAGAGATTTAGCAGAGCCAGGCCATTTCTCTCTGGGGATGGCTCCTTAGTGTGTTGATCAGGGTTGTTAAAAAAATGGTCATATTTTTAAATGCAAACATGTGTGAATTAACACTTCAAAATAAGGTCACATTGCAATGCCTAGATGAGTAAACACTTGGATAAACATCAATTTGAACTAACCTTCATGAAGGTGAAGGCATCTCCAGTCTCACTTTGAAAAACCCTACTAGGCCACTTAGATAAAGTGAAAATAGTTAACAGTGACCAAATTGTATATTTTTTCATTTGTTTTTATGTATCAGACAGACATACCTAATTTCCAATTATCCAAATATCATCATATTACAGAAGTTTAAAAAAATCACAATGCACAATTTTAAATGCCAACTGAGCCATCAAAAAATAATTACAAATCAAGTGAAACGAGGACTTGAATGAGTGGTTGTTTTTCAGGCAAAACACAGGCATGTGTGTAAAACAGATATGATAAAAGGAAGAGAGGAAAAAATTCAACACTAGCTTTTACATATATACATTTACCTCTATACACAAGACCTTCTTAGTGGTTAACATTCTTAAAAGGCAATATTGGGACAATAGTAGAATTGACTGATAGGACATTCTTTTGATTTGCTTGCCTGATGCTTAGGAGGGCCAGCCAGGTTTTTATCTCCTCTGGGAAAAAGAGCAAATCTGGTTAATGAAAGACTCCACTAAGCTTCAATTTCTGTCTCTCTAAAGTCAAAGTAAAGCCACTCCATTGGGCTTAATTACTGCCTGCACAGCAGTTCTAATATGAAGAACAAAAACATCCAAAGCCTTCATCTAAAATAAAGGTATGTCAAAAGAGAAGGAAGGGTCTTTAAAAAAAGGAAGAGAAGAGAAAGGGAGACAGTCATGCATGGGAGAAGGAGAGGAAAAATGTATCTCTACTCATTAAGAGGAAAGAGAAGAGATTTGCACTAGGAAAATCTGAATGGGAAACATTCATATCCATAGCTGGTGTGTTATAAAGTAGAGGAAATATGTTGGTTAGAAGTTATTTAACAGGAATTCAAATATTGACTCCAACACCTTACCAGGTATGACTTTGGGCTATGATTTCTCCATGACTAACTTTCTTCATCTGCAAAATGAGGCTAGTAGAAGCATCTACTTTATAGGTTTATTAGAATTAAATAATAAGTATTGGAAAGTACTCAGCATCTGACCTGGCATAAGTTCTTTATAAATTTTAGGCATGTGAATAGCACACACATACCCACATAAATGCTTGTATGTGTGTGTTCCTTCCCTTCTCTAATCTTCTCTCACCCAAAGACTTCTTTATCGCTGACACTGCATTCCCTGACTTAGAGCAACAAACCTTTTTTAAAAATATGCTTGAGGTCATCTGAACGAAACTTAAAATTCTTTCTGACACAGTAAGAATATTAAAAATCATTGAGTGCAGTAATTCATGAGGCACAGACAACTAAAACTTTACACAGGAATTTAATGTGGTGAAGAGAATTGCTAGGTGGTAATCAAAATGACATAATTTTTACTGCTCTCTCTTTTTATATCTTATCATTTAAGCATTTTTGCAGATAAGCTCTCAACAGTTCCACAAAATTATACATATCACTTCCACTCTAGTAATTTTTCTTATGCAAAAGAACTTAATCTGCTAGAAACCCAAGTTGGTCCTACTATAAATACCTGAATATGTGCTTGAATGCAAAAAGAAGGTCCAATTTACTGGGAAAAGCAATTGTAATATATATTCATTGATGTATTATACTGCTTTTTTCCCCTTCATTGATCACAGAATAAGGTATCTGTTTAGAATATTCAAATATTGTTTTCCTAAATATAATTTGTACTTCTGAACTAAATACCTTTCTAAAGTTTTAAAAAATAATTTACACACACAATGATCATAACTCTCCACAAGGAAGGCTAGCTTAGGGAGTGGGCAGGCAGTCAGAATGCATGCGTTCAGCTCATGACCCTGACATTAGCTGGGTAAGTGTCTCTCTCTTCATCCAATTCCTTTTTCTTCAAAAAAATAAAAAGAAGAAGAAGAAGAATGCTATCACTTAGGTCACAGTTACCCAGAGGATTATTCAAAGAATTCACTAGTAAAGTGTCTTAAAAAATCATATGGTAGGCAGACAGTAAGTGTTACTAGCACTCTTACTATGGCTATAATTTATATTAATAAATGATATCCCAGTAGACTATACAATCAACTCATTAATAATTTAGCTATTTCTGTTTCCATCTTTTTTATTTTAAGCTAGTTTGTTTTTTTTTTGTAAAGAAAGTATCACTCATATCTAATATCCTTTTTTGCCAAAAACAGAAAGTATATTCAGGAAGTATATTTAATAATTCATAAATTAAAAGGTTTATATGAAATGGTCAAAACAAGAATCATCCTTAGCACTTGTTATAAGCAAGAACCAAATTCAATATTCAGATTACCATATTTGGACGATTATAAATGAGAACTTTATCTGGTTTGTGTTGTCCAATTCTCAGCGCTTCTTCTAGAAGTGGCATGTATTCCACCTTCCTTCCAGGTTCAATTCCAAAGGATGCTGTAACCACCACCTTGGGCTACAATTAAAAATAAAAATAAAAAATGAGAAAGCTTAACAACCCTAATTAAGGTAATCACAGTGTTTCAGGTGCAGGCAAGCAATTGAACATTTCTAAAGAAATACTTGAATAATTTTGTTCTCTATTGACTAATTAAATGACCTAAAAACCAATAATTCCTTTTTAAATGTTATAAACCTAACCACTTGCACATAAATCTCACTTACCTGTTCAAAATTACACGTAACATGCTTTCAGCCACGAAGTATGAGCTGCTTTCCAAAGAAGTCATCAGGCCAGTGGAATGGCCACGAACAGTAAATGCAAGCGAAGGGCCCCCTCACTTGCAGAGGCCCCATAACAGCTGGCTGTTGCTGAAGTTGGAGCTTTTGCTTAGGTGGAGGGCTGGGGGGAGGAGGGGGCAGCCCAGTTGCTATCAGGAAGTATTTTTAACTGGTTTGGTTTTGTTTTGTTTGGATTTAGGCATCTCTGCTTAAATGCCTACAGACCACAGAAGGAAGGAACCCAAATCTCTGATAATTCTTTTCTGGTTCTTTTTTCATTCTAAATATATATTCATTTTCAATAAATATTTGTAATTTTGTCATATTTTTTTTCTTAAAAGAGCCCCCAAGTGATTTAGGCTTCCAACCCCACAAAGCCTGATCCGGCCTCTGTCATTCAGACACACTCGACACATTTCCTTACCTGACAACTTGCTAGTTATTGAAGATGGACATAGATGGAGCCGAAAGGCATGGCTGGAAGAGACTGATGCTAGGCTAATCTCCCTCCCTCAGTACACGCTGGGCAAGCCTCAGATATCCAGCTGTGTCAGTGTTCCTTCATCCCCACCACTGCACAGGGCACTCTCCCTGGCCAAATGCGGGTCCCTTTCACCTCCATGTCTGCTATGTCTGACACAATGCCTCCCATACCATAAGCTCCGAATAAATATTTGTGGAGCTGAACCAAAACTCTCCTTAATTTGCAAAAACACACACGTCATTATTCTTTTACAGACACTGTTTCTTCACCAAGAAATCCAAAGCAAACAGTTAATCAATTATGCAGGAGACAGATAATCAATCGGAAATAGTGAGCCTGTTCCTGAATTCTAATTTCTGGTTACAACATATTTCATCTAGAGGTTTCTATTATGCCAAATATATGCATATACAGTACTTTCTGCTTTTTGAATATCACTTAATATTCACAGAGCTGAGGCTGCATACAGTTACATAGCTTGCCCCAGGTTATAAGTGGTGAAATGAGAGAGGCCCATTCTGTCTGATTACGGAAATATTTTCTTTTTGTTACATCAAGCTGCCTTTTAAAAGGAATAAAAAAGTAAGTTTTATTTCCTTTTATCATATTTTTAAAGGTCAGACATTTGAATATAATTCACATTTTAATGTCTTCACTACTTGCAAAAATAACTCTAGATAACATTCCCTAAGATTAGAATTCTGAATAAATAAAAATTACATATCAAATTAAGAACACCTAGACTATATCAAAACTTGAATAATTTAATAAAGTCCAAATTAGACTCTCCCTCTACAAAAATCATCCTTTTCCACATTTCTATTAGTCTTTTATTGAAAGTTTTGAGGCAGGAGAGTAGAAACTTAGAAAATTCCTTGGCAAGTGGAATGGGGAAACAGAAATATAGCTGAACAACTGGCCGAGCAATTTACAGCGAGGTAATAAACTGCAAGGGCAGCTTCCCTCAGTCCTGGTCCCTCTGTAGTGACATCCTTTGAAGGTGAAACTGACTGGAGAATGACCCTGATACACTCATTCTGATGAATCGGCATATTAAAGGACACATCTGGAAAGCTGATGACTAGCCTATTGAGATCCTCACTGAGAGCTCCCCTAAAATTCCAGTCTTTAGAAAGTAGATTAAACAAACTTTAAAACAAAGGACACAGTGGGCACTTGCTCTCTTCAACAGGGCTGCACCTTCTTTCTTCAGGCATGAATCTTTGCTTTCTTCCTCCTAAGAGCTAAGAGTCCCCATTAGACTTGCAAGCAGGGAAACAGCGGGTAGTGGCAGCTTGTTCCAGCTAATCTCCTGAACCTATCTTCAAGGGCCCTCCTTCTGCCTCTGTGACTTTTTTCTAAAAGGCCAACGCATCTCTCTGAGCAACCCACTCTAATCTTCTCTTCCAGAATACTTTTGCTTTGCATGCTAAATAAACTTCCTCCTGCACTCGAGCTCTTGGTTCTGAATTCTTTCTTTGCCAAACTTAAAAACTGAGAGCCACTAACAATTTTATTTGGTCTTGACTGACTTATTGCAGTATATGCAATATATTCTTACCATCTTCTGTTAAAATATAACTTTTTCTTCAGCCTATTTATTTGAAAATCATGACATCAAAATCATCCCTGATTTCAACTATTGATTGTATCAAAATACTTCAGATATACATCTCTAGCTTCATCTTCTTGCTTTTAATTTGACATGATTAAAAGTCTTGCCCATAAAATAATACTTCCTGCATAAACTTCTTAAAATGTGATGTGTGTGTGTGTGTGAGGGGGGGGGTGTTAGATAACAACTCCTCCACTGGTACAACATACATTTTATAAATACTTATTTTTTATACATCTCAATTTCCCCACATCATATTAAATTTTACAGGAAGGAAAGAATACATCTCACGCCTTTATCCAAATGGTGTTTAGACTTCTGCTATACCTTCCTCAGAGAAGTTCCCACTGCCCACTGGTTTGCAGGTCAATGATTGACTGATATTCCCCTCCAGATTTCCCTTCATAAGTACTAACTCAACATGTTTAAAAGAGATAGAAAGAGAAATCCAACAAGTTAATCCACAAACCAGCTTCTAGTTCTAATAAATTATCTGTTCCAAATGAAGTCACACATGCAGAACTTCACTGTATGCCTAGCACTTAGGGGACCTTCAATATATAGGGTGTCCCAAAAGTGTATACATACTTGGAGTAATTATAAAGGCAGTCTTTGAAATTAAAAGACATTTATTTTGAAAACGTAAGAGAATCTACAGACACTGTGCGTATACATTAGTTTCCATCCTTGTTAAGAATGACTCATCTTGGGCTTATAAAACCCTAAGGTAAATCATCTTTTACTCTTTATTTTTAAAAAATAGTTTACTGGTTTTCAGAGAAAGAAGAAGGGAGAGGGAGAGAGGGAAACATCTACATGAGAGTGAAACAATAATCTGCTGTCTCTCACACACCCCACACTGGAGATGGAGCCCAAAACCTGGGCATGCACCCTTGACAGGAACAGAACTGACAACCTCCTCGTGCATGGGACAATGCCCAAGCAACATAGCCACGTGACCCAGAGCAATCATCTCTGTTATAACAAACAACCTTCCTTTCTTCATCTCCCCACTGCCATTACTCTCCTGTACATCACCCATAGCTTCACAAACAGACCACCTACCAAAGGTTCTCATTCCAGCCTCTCACCTCTATCCCACTCACCATATGGAAAAACTTGACTCCTCTTAACATTGCTTAAAACAGGACACTTGTCTGCTCAAAACCTTTGACTAGACAAGTTCTACAGGATCCAGTTCAGACAGAAACCACCTTTGCAACGTCACCTCTGTCCCTCTTCAGTCACATTGGTCTATTCACTAGTCTCCAAGTGAATTTTACACTTTCTTACCTCTAATGCTGGACTCATGTTGTTTTTCTCTCCTTTTGGATCCCATGCGGTCAGTCTCTTCAACTAGCTGGATTTTAACCAAGATCGAAGTACAATCTCACTTCCTTTGATCACCCAACTAAAAGAAATCTCACTTCTTTGAACATCCAACTGAAAGAAATCAGAGGTCTGCAAACTACGGTGGAGAGCCACACCTTGCCCATTGCTATGAATTTTTCTACAAAGCATCGAAGATTGCTTTTGTGCTACAACAGAAAAGCTCAGTAATAGCAACAGAAGCCATGTGACCCACATGCTTAAAATGTTTACAGTCTGTAACATGCAAAAAAAATTTTCTGATCAATGCTCTAAATTAATAAAATAATAATAGCTAGCTCTATTTTATGAGTCCTCTATGTCAGGCACCCTTATCAAGTTTACTTAGCATCCAATTTAAACTTGCCACTCTACTTCTCACTGACACCCTCTCTTATCCTCTGTGCTATCCCACCATTTCTGGAAACATGTAGAGTATAACACTAGTTATGTGTTCCACCACTTGATAAGTATCATTTATTATCCTGTTCCAAGTATAGTGCCAAGCACATAGTGGGAGCTTAATAAATATATGTTGAATAAATAACTTAGTTATTACTTTTTTACTTGTCTTACACACTCAAATATATGTCAGACTAACTTACATTTTACATTCCTCACTGCACCTAACAAGATGCCTTTCATGTACTACTGATGCAAAAATAAATTTTTGACTAACAGATATATGCCAAAGAAAAAGTAAACTTTAGGTATCCTGTATTAAAGAAGGATCTAATAAGTACAGATCACTCTTGGGTGATTCATCCACAGATATGGCTGTACTATACATACTACTGCTTGATTTCTCCAAATAAAGCACTTACCTTTGCATGATCAATGCGAGTACTTAGTTCTTTGGATGCAAATCCCCCAAATATGAGACTGTGAATGGCTCCTATCCGGGCACATGCCAGCATGGTATAGATGGCCTGAGGGATCATGGGCATGTAGATAACCACAGTGTCACCTTTCTGGACACCATGCTTGACCAAAACACCAGCCAGCTTAGAGACCTGTAACAAAATCATTAGATCAGCGAAGTGTTTTCTGTGTTCTTTTACTAAAATTTAAGTAGAGAACACAAGAAGATGATTGCCCTCTTGGTAGTGAATTAAAAAAGCCTGAGACCCATATCTGATGATGATGATGATGATGATGATGATGGTTTAGAATTCAGCAGTTCTCAACCTGTGGGTCGCGACCCCTTTGGCGGCTGAACGACCCTTTCACAGGGGTCGCCTAAGACCATCCTGCATATTAGATATTTACATTACGATTCATAACAGTAGCAAAATTACAGTTATGAAGCAGCAACGAAAATAATTTTATGGTTGGGTCACAACATGAAGAACTGTATTTAAAGGGCAGAAGGTTGAGAACTACTGGTTTAATGACAATAATAACAGACATCTGTATTATAACAATTGACTACAAATCAGTTTACTATTATTAGACCATATGAACTTCACGGCTTAATTATTCATATAACAGCATGTTTTCTGAGCAGCTATTACATGTAATATGTTGTATGCAGAGTTGGGAACATGACATTGAAAAGCAAAGACAGACTTGTTCCGGTGGAGCTTTTATTCTAAAGGTGAATCAGTCACATGAACAGAAAATTAAAAAATTATAGACTTGGATATATGTTGGGTTAACTATTGGAGAAGATAAGCATGTATTATGAAAGAAAATAAATCACTTATACTCTTACAAGGTAAAAAATAAAAAGTATTTACCATTATTTCTATTTTAAAGATAAGGCAACTGAGGCTCAGAGATAATAAATTGCTAATCGGAGGTGAGAGAGCCAGAAACTGGTATAGCCAAGATATCATCACAGTTCTTTTGACTTCATGCTCTTTGCCTCAAGTCAATTATTTTTCTTCATAGTTTTTATGCTAATTATCTATACAAAGTGACTGCCCTCTGTACTGAGACCAAGTATACAAATGTCTTTGTTCTCTTAACCTGTGTTTTTGCAATTTCTAGTAATAAAAACAAAACAGATCGTAAGTCCATACATGATATAATTTATTGCAAGAAACCTTTCCCTGGGCAATGACCTCCTGTGGCAGGTATGCCCAGACCTAATAGAATAAGACATTCACTCTTTCTTCATTTTAAATATATATATTGAGAATCTATATATGCAAGACACTGTTTTTTGAAACATTAGTAAACAAAATTAAATAAAGGTCTCTATCCTCAGGGTGCTTATGTTTTAGCAAAATAAATATTTATAATACGCACAAGTAAATGATGCATTATAGTAAAGGTAATCAGTGCTATTGAGTAGGGCGGAGCAGAGCAAAGTAAAGGGGATTGGAAGTGCAGGGGGTATAATTCTCAATGGGATGAACAGAATAGACCTCACTAAGAAAGTGACATTTTAGCCAAGACATGCGGCAGATTGAGAAAACATGTATATCTGTGAGTCTACTATTTCAGGCAGAGAGACTACCAGTACAAAGGTGTCAGGGTGGTCAGATGTCATGACAAGGAGAACTGCAGGGAGACCAGAGGATCTGGAACAGAAAAAAAAAAAGTAAAAATATGGCTGTAGACTGGGTCAGACAGCTAAAAGGGCCTGCAGGGATCTGGTGGGTGACTGGGAGGAATGTGTCTTGCCTTTAAGTACGACTGTTGAAGGTAATGAGCAGAGAAGGCCTGGAAGAAGGAAATAGGCCACAAGGCTATTTGTGGTTCCTTTCACTTCACTCGGCCGCTCCTACTTTTTGCACAAGTTTAAAGGATCTGAATCCTGATCATTTGTAATTATTTTTTTTCTTTTGATTTACTTCCTCTGTTCAGATGGGGAAAGGTGTGGTCAAGGTTAAGAATGTTGGTGAAAGTAAGTAACAACTATCTAAGCATCTTGTTCTCCCCTACAATGCAAACTGTAATTCAGTGCTAATTTTTAAGAACTCAAAGCTGCCCCATAGAAAGTCACAAGAAGGACACATCAAAGTAATATAAGGAGTTCAGAACCAAGATAAACATGGAAAAGTCATATCCAAACATCCGTGTGCAATCTCTGCAGACAGTGGCCATGCTCCGTGATGACGTTATTGCGCTCCCCATTTAAGGCACAGCAGCGGGAGAGACCAACAAGAGCTTGTCCTGTTCACAGCTATAACCTCAGCATCTCCATCGTGTCTGCTGGTGAATAAAATGTAACATTCAGCAAGACTCAAGCTAGCAATAATTCAGCAACTTTATATTCCAGTTCCATTTCATAATGTTGTTGAAAGATGACAGATTTTTTTCTGTTCTCTAAAAGAAGTGAAATAAATAAATTCAAGACTGCCCTTGCTAGTTTGTGAATAGAGTATCTGCCCTGGGACTGAAGGGTCCCAGGTTTTATTCTGGTCAAGGCATCTACCTAGGTTGCAGGCTCTATTTCTGGCCCTGGTCCAGGCAAGGGTGGGAGGAAACCAATCAATGTGTCTCTCACATTTATGTTTCTCTCTGTAAGTCTCTCCCGCTTCGTTCTATTCTCTCCAGAAATCAGTGGGAAAATATCCTCAGGTGAGGAATAAATAAATAAATAAATAAATAAATAAATGCAAGACCTTTTTTGAAAGAACGATCTAAACCTGGACAAATGCTATTCCAAAATACATGTGAACCAACATATTAAAGTTAGACAGTTTCATATACAAACCCAGCTTTCTAGTTTCTCTAGAAAAATTGGAAGGTCTAACAGCACTGGGTACCTGTTTTTGAATGACAACAGTCAAATGAACCTGATGATCAGCTAGCTAGCTGCTCAGTTTGCTATACAACTCGCCATTTCCTGGGTCTATTTATCACAGAGCTTGCATTTTTCTTTCTGGTATGAATTTAAATTTGCATCCTGTTTATATTATGTGCTTACACCAGACTTTCATAACCACAGAATAAGATATATGCCAATAATTGATTTTTCTCCCACCCCCTTCTTGGCTCCTATGGGCATGAGTTGTTACTGCTGCCCAGAAGACAACCCTTGTCAAATTAGGCTGCACCAGCTCTCTACAACCGCTAGAGGGCGGGCATTTGGCTTAGTTTACCTTGCTTCTCCTCAGTGTTTTGATATTTTGCTAACACATCAGAGACGCCCTATGGACAAAAGTTTTATATAATCAGTAGAGAAAATTTATTTTGTAGTGCTTTCTAGAAATAAATGTCACTCCGGTAAAATTATCTATTGTAACTTCTAAATTTAAAACATATATGTATATATATGAGAAAATTGATGGGAAAATATGTTTCTAATGAGAATTCTAGTAAATAGGCTTATGAAAAATAAAACATTACCTCACAGCGAGAAAAAATAAATGGACATTGATTTAATATTAAAATATTTAATGTTTCATTAAAAACATTCCTTATGAATATTAAATCAAGAGTTGGTTAATAAGAGCCCCAGAGCAAAATATTTAATAGTCTTGTCTCAGATGTAAATAAAATAATTCTTAAGGTAAGTGTAGGCTACCGTGAGCAATGAGGGAAAATCTAGAAATCCCAGTCACCTAAGAGTTCACAATAAATCAAATAAAGTGCTATGAAATTTCAGCACAACAGGCAATTTGATGATTGCTATTTCAGAGTTCACCTTGTTTTTATTGACTTTCAAATTAAAAAATTATCAAGAGAAGAAAATGGATATTATTTTTATTCAATAATATCTATATTCTTATCTTACCATAGATGTTTCAGTATGGAGATAATTTTTATTATCTTTCCAAAGGTAAAATATGTTGACATATATCTTGTATAATCTACTAGAGGCCCAGTGCATGAAATTCATGCATGGGTAGGATCTCTAAGCCTGGCCGGTGATCAGGGCCGATCAGAGCCTTTCAGCTGCCCACTGGGGGGTGGGGTTGGGGGGGGTGGGGGCTTCCTTCATTCCATGCTGACCCCTGGTGGTCAACGCACATCATAGGGAGTGTTTGAACTCCTGGTAGATCGAACTCCTGAGGGGATAATTTGCATATCAGCCTTTTATTATATAGGATTGTTTTCAACTGAGGAAAAAGTTAAATCATCTGCAATTCACCTGATCCATATTCATCCTTGCACCTTCTTAAATATGCATTTTAATTTATCAACAACTCAGCTTTACAGGCACACACCACTCAATTTGGTTTCTATGCTGCCCTCAAAGACAATGCATATCCATGCAATCATGG
>PVJC01043714.1:0-14428 GCA_004026665.1 Murina feae
AAAAATATATATTTTGATTGATTTCAGAGAGGAAGGGAGAGGGAGAGAGAGATAGAAACACCAATGATGAGAGAGAATCATGGATCATCTGCCTCCTGCACAGCCCCCCCTGGGAACTGAGCCCACGACAGGGGTTCTGACGGGACTTGAACAGTGACCTCCTGGTTCAGTGGTCGACGCTCAGCCAACCGAACCATGCTGGCGGGCAAACGAACCCTTTAATAGTAGTAGGACAATTAATTCCCATGACAACCTTATGAGCTATGTGCTATTACTATACCATTTTTACAAATGAAGAAACTAAGGCACAGAGAAGGTGAGTAAATTTCACAAGGTCACAGAACTGCTCCACGGACAAGCCAGGAATTGAAATCAGGTCTGTCTGACCCCAGCACCCATGCTCTTCACTACGGTGCTACTTAACCACGGAACCGTGGCTTGTGGGTAGACTCTGGTCTTTGGGGAGAGGATGGTCCTGGTGGGAAGAAGGAACACACCCAGATTTGGAGAGAGAGGGTACCAGGCAGACATACTAGTAAACACATCAGATACCACATTAATCTGCCAGCACAACCAGCCCACAGGTTGCAGGCCAGAAGCCAGGGTGCGTTGGGAGCAGTTCTTGAATGTTGACCCACAAGGTCAAATGCCCCTTTTCAAGGTCATGTTTGGTCGCAGAGACCGAAGCACCAGGTCACACATGGGAAGGGTCCCGAGCCCAGGGAGACGGCTTCACTGGGGGCTCCCCAGGGTCAGGGGAGATCTTTCACTCACGAGGTGAACATGCCCCACGCGCTGCGTGTGTGACAGGTACTGGGCCACAACGGGAAGAGTCCCTGCCGGGAAGGAGCTCTGAGAAAGGAGACTCATACATCCGATGGCCAGCACCTCTGGTACAATCATCACAGACTGGAGACAGGCCCCGTCTCAGGACCTGCAGACATGGTTCAACATGCCCTGCACAGCAAAACACGTACCTAGTAATGGGCACACGCCTTCATGGAACAGCTCATAACGCACCAGCAAGGGGCTAACCCTGAATGTGGACCGTGTGGGGTCGACACTCTAACCAACTGAGCTGCCTGGCCTGGGCTAGCATATTGTTGATAAAAGGAGAAAAATATCAGAGGGAATGTTTAAATGAAGTACAAGTGGATGCTTTGGGGGAATGAGACTAAAAGGTGGGGCAGGAGTCCGCTGCCTTTAGTGCTATTTTTAAAAATCTCAGCGCAATAAAATGTTGATTTAAAAAACGCTAATGCAATGTAATCAGGCAGGTGTCATCGTTGGTATAGTGGCTTACTACCTATTGTCTAGGGCTGTCCTGGGTTATATGGTAGCCACTAGCTGTATGTGACTTCTACATTTTAAAACAAGGTGAATTGAGAACATACAACTAAAGGATCAAAGAGATCTCTGCTAAATCCAGGGGTATGAGAAAGAGAATAGAAAAATTATATAAGGACACTGGAGTCAAAAAGTTTATATACTCTGGTCAGGGCACATGCTCTGGTTGCCGGCTCAGCCCCCATTAGGGGGCGTGCAGGAGGCAGCCAATCGGTGATTCTCTGTCCTCATTGATGTCTCTATCTCTCTTCATCTCTGAAATCTATATATTTAAAGTTTATATAAGCACGGTGCACGAAATTCATGCACAGATAGTATCCCTAGGCCTGGCAGGTGATCAGGGCTGATCAGATTCCGCACCTCCCCGCCTCCCCACCTCCTCCTCCTTCTCTCATGTGCCACCACTATGCAGATCTCCCTCCCCCTATTCCCGCCTCCTCCTTCCCTCGCTCCCGCAGCTGCCCCGCTGCTGGTCACCCACCATGTTCCGAGCCACCCCCTGGTGGTCAGCACACGTCATAGCAAGCGATCAAACTCCCGTTCTCCCTGTCAAACTCCTGAGGGAACACTTTGCATATTAGCCTTTTATATATATAGATTTTATATAGATATAGATATAGATAAACAGACAACCCTGGGACAGAACAGACTAAAGAAACCACGTGGACACAATGCATTCTGAGCCAAATCTTTTGAAAAGAGCAGCTCTGAGGAGAGCCTATTGTGTAAGTGCTAGGGAAGCAGGAGGGAGGAAATCTGAGAAAGAGAAGCGGGCAGACCCAGGGTGAGCCTGACTACAAAGGCCCCTGCTACACGGGGGCGGGGAAATGCTGTTTCGCTAGGCTCCTGTTCCGTGTTCTTTGAGGCCTTCCTCTCTCATACAATCTACAGTGTTAGGTATCTGATCCAAGAGACAAACGCACAGCTAATTCATGGACTCCTGTCCGCTAATACCCGTGGTGGCTCACATGGCTTTGTCCACAGCCCCTGAGCGTGTCTTCACTGAGAGCAGTATGTCAACCGAAGAAACGTCCAAACCTGGGAGAGTTTTTTGAGTATATCTGAGCCAAACTGATGACAATCGCTGGGAAGCAAAAATCTCAATGGATGGAGAAAATGCTCTACAGGATGGCGGTTTTACACCGTGTTTTAGACATTACAGTCAAAGGAGGAGGCGCAAGGGGTTACAAGAAATACATCGGTGATAGATTAGGGAGGTGGGAGAAAGCAACGCGGGGAAACCTCTGGGATGGGATAAAAAGTAAAACAAATAGACATAATTATTTCACTAATTTGTGGGTATAGGCGAGTGAGCAGTTAACCAACTGAGCTATGTGGCCAGGGCTGAACAATTCTTGACCCAGAGAAAAAGCATCATTTTTGCTGCAAAAGCAAGTTTGTGCAAGGGGACCCCAGAGTTCTCTGCACCTGGGTTTCCTCATCTGTTCCTGCCATGCATGGCTGTCCAAATGCCCGAGTGCTGGCTTTGACGGTGTTTACTTCAAATATTAGGATGAGCGCCAAGGAAAATCGTAGTCGAGTTGAGCAGGACAGCCTGTCACGGCCCCTTAAAGAATTCATTGAATCGCTTCAAACCAACGGGCTCTGCAGATCATCACGGGGCTTAATCCGTTATAGACCCAAGAAACAAGGGGACGAACTGAGCAGAAACCCAATCCTTAAGGACTCGCCTGAGTGTCTGACATGGGGTATGAGATGTTCTTTTCGGAGCTCCTTTAAAGAAAAGTAATTCCGTTTCCTGAAATAGTTCGGGCTTCAAGTGAAGCTCTTAGGCTGAGTTAAATAACCTCTAAAAGTTTTTTCCAACCTGCTCCCTCCCTCCGCCCCCCGCCCTCTTATTTCAAAGAGAATCAGGAAGGCTCCTAGGAGAAGGTTAATTGTGTCCAAGTCTTTTGCCAAAAATGTAAGAAAAGAAACTCCCTGCTTGGCTCCAGAGGGACAATTATACTTCCTAAAAATACAACGAGCCTTAGCTCGGAAAATGAAAAGGTTGCTGAAGCAGGTCTCCTTTCATCACTGTGTGATTTAGTCTAATGGTAGCCTGTCATTTCAAACTGGGTGACTCAGTGGCTTGGTGGTGGGTTCCAGGGCACTTTGTCCACGGTCACCCATCCGCCCAGGAAGAAACTGGTGTCTAGTTGCTGCAGAGACCTGTTCCCCACGGAATATTATTCCCCTTCGTCACCTCCTGGCGCTCATCCAATCGGAAAGATGGGCGCTTCCACCTTTACCTGCAGCAGAGGGGCAAGGAGAAGACGGAGCAGGACCCCCTAGGAGGGTTGTGGCTCATTTCTGACGGTCAGACGTGAAAAGCTGTTTCGCATCCTAATTTGGCCCATCGGTTCCTAAGACGGCAGCACGGAATTGATACTCGTAACTGCCCTTTATCGCTCTTCCGAGAAGGGAATTGTCTTCCCCGGTGGGAAGTTGAAGGGAATGAATGAACTGGTGTTTGGGGCAGGAGCGCTCTATGATTGCAAAGCAAGATGAGTCTCGCCAAGACTCGATCCCCTCTCTGACCAGGTCTGGTCACAACCACAAGTGACTTTCAAGCCCATGTCTATTTGCCCCAGAGAGAGGTTCCTAGTGTTTGCCCCTGGGCCTGGCCTTGCCTGCTTAGATTTGGGTCCGTTTGCCTGCCCTTTAACTTGTGACGTGTCCCCCTGGGTTCCTGACCCTTTTTGACCTTTGGCAACAAGCCTGCTCCTTCAGGATCTGCCTGCATAGATCCTTGCCTTCCATCAATTCTTAATTCTGATCTCTAGGCTCCTGGACCAGGCCAATCCATGCCGTCGGGGGGGTTGGGGGGAGCGGGGGAGGGCAGGGGACGGAGATGTTCTTAGACGGAAACTATCAAGACTGGTGATTAATGCGGACAGACAACCCAAGGACTCAGGGACCTTATAAATGTCCAAAGTGTGTGTGTGTGGGGGGGGGGTTGGTATGTGCAAGCTGCTCTAAGGTTTAGATTTGATATATTATCTATACATGAGGTTCGTATAAAGAGAGGCAGACTTTTCAAACCCAGGTCACAAAACACGGAGTGTAGCCCTCCAAATCCACCCTGGATCACATGGCAAAAGATATGTAGTCACCAAATTGCTGGTGGGCCAACAGGGTCACTCATGCCCTGAGGACAGCAAGCTCGATGTCCATGGAAGACCAAGAAGCTGCAGGAGACACGCAAATTCTGGGGAGGTCTTTATCGTTTACAGGTACAAAGGCGTGGTGTGCAAAATGCGTCCACTCCGTGGGGAGACTATTATTCTACATGCTCAGAAGTGTCGGAGTATTTTAAGAGCAGTTTGGACATGTACTACTTTAAACAATAAAGAATTTAATTTTTTTAAAGCAGTTTGGACAATGAAAGGCTACTGGAGAAGACCGGAGGAATGCCAGGTGGGGAGTCAGAAGGTTTGGCTAGAGAAGTTGCTCAGGCCCCTCGTCAGCTGGCTCTCCGTTCTTTCCTCTGTAGAATGTGAGGAAGGTGATTCTAAGTCGAATTTTTAGCCCTTCCCGCTCTGAATGAATCACTGACCTTGAGATGGACTCATGAGCCTGGAAAGGCTCTTAGAAGTTACTGAATTCAATGTATTCAATGTCTAACCCTTCAGGGACATAGAGGACAGCCTCTTCTGGCCCAGCTCATGCCCTTTCCAAACAGTTCTTTTCAGGAGAAAGGTCTTCTAGATCTTCAACCGCCACCCTCCTCTCTCTACTTCCTACCATTCGTCCAAATGCTAGCCTCCTAGACAGCATCATCCAAACTGAATCCTGTGCCCACATGACAGCTCTTTGTAGCGCCCTGCCTATGTTCTCTCTCCAGCAAAGCATCGTTGGTTGCCTCACACATTCCTCCCAGGCTGAGGTTTCAAGTCCCACCTCCACCCATTCACTCTTGTCTGGCTCTGCCCTGTGCTGGCAACATCCTTCTGAAACCATGCATTTACTTTTGCTTCCTCCCAAGACTCCAATAAATCAACATAATAGATTTTTTTTTTAAAGCACAAACTCACAAATATAAAGAGAGTGGAGAGGTCATTGCAGTAATAAAATTTCAGAATCCGAAAAGCTGATGGACAAGAGGTAGCTAGCTTAGGGCATCTGAGGAAGCCAGTCCCCAAACCAGCCATGGGCAAAAGCCAAGAAACTATGTGTTGTGCTCCCCCAAAGTCTGAAAAGGCTCAGGAATTGATGGCCGGAGGTTCTGCTGGAAGTGAAGAGGAAGGTGGGCCAAAACAGGTTGACTGGATGAAGAAATTTCCTGGCAAGCGGGGCAAAATAACAGAAAGGAGGGAAACTGGAGTGTGGAGACAAGAAAAAGGATCATTCCAGAATGTCTAATATTCAAACGACAAGAGTTCTATAAAGGAAGAATAGGAAAACACTGAGGGGAGAAAGTCATCAAAGAAATAATTCAAGAAAATTTTCGGAGAACGGAAAGGCATAAGTTTTCAGATGGGCAGGAATCACCCAGCACAATATTTGAAAATAGAACTGGGTTACACCAAAGAACTAGGTTGTCCTCATCCAGAAGATACCGCAGGCCTGTTTAGTGACTAGATTCTCCTGAAGAAATTCTAAGAAAGCAGTAACTGCTAAGACCATGGCCATGTCATACCAGGGGTGTGCCTCAGAGGAACTGTGTCCCTGTGCCCCAGTCAGGGCCTCCCTGAAGAATTCTGTTCTCATTGCACCCTCATCCTTCCCTGTCTTGACAAACATTTTGCTCTGGGTAACAGAGGAGCTGCAAATGAGAGTCCCTGAGCCCTGGCCAGTGTGGCTCTGTTGGTGGAACATTTCATCCCAGGCACCAAGAAGGTCACCAGTTCGATTCCTGGTCAGGGCACATACACATAGTTGCAGACTAGATCCCCAGGAGGGGGCATGCAGAAGACAGCCAATCAATGTTTCTCTTTCATTGATGATTCTCTCTCTCTCCCTCTCCCTTCCTCTCTCACTAAAATCAATAAAAACGTGTTGTTTTTTTTTAATGAGAGTTCCCCCAGACTGAGTCCCTTTCCATCCTTCTAATCAAGGCCACAGGAAATGGAGAGACAGACAGGCAACCAGGGAAAGGGTGATTGAAACAGATAGACAATGGGAATGAAACAATTACATTCAATGTTCCATTATGACCTATAAATACCACTTACAATAATTTCATTCAACAAATACTTATTCAGCGTCTACCATGTGTAGGCACCATACTAGGCACCAGTGAAACAGTGATGCCAAGGTTTGTTCTAATCCTCAGTAGGCCCATCTGTTGGGCATCTGCCTACTTCCCTGTGTACTTGTTCCGAATATGGCCCTTAGAAATGGAGGACAAGGAGAGAGTGCAGGATAGGATGTCTAAATGGCCAGGGTACTCTGCTGGGTGACACATCTCCATTGAACGGTATTCTGGGCAGCTAATCGCCATGTATCCTGTAGTCTCTTGTCACATCAGCCCTTTTCCTACTCAAGTGACCAGTGATAAAATTTAGCAGAGAATAGAAACTCACCAAGTGAGGGCCAAGAACAGCCAAAAAATCCAATCTGTTTCTTTATTGATGAGAGAGAGAGAGAGAGAGAGAGAGAAAGTGAGAAACATTGATTTGTTGTTCCACTTAGTTATGCATTCATTGGTTGATTCTTGCATGTGCCCTGACCCGGGATGGAACTCACAACCTTGGCGTATCAGGACAACGCTCTAACCAGTTGAGCTACCCAGCCAGGGCAAAACCCATTCTTGAGAAACCCTAGTCCTGAGAACATTAGGGGGAATTTTTTTTATCATGATAAGGGAACGTGAAATGATTCCTGAAGAGAAAGAGGGGGGAAAAGAAAGAACAAGAGCCAAAAACCAATCGTCAGTGGGTAATAGAACAATTACTACAACTGCCTAAGCATAGAACCAGTTGTTCCAATGCCACAGTGCTCAGCCAAAAACAGAATGCCGACCAAGTCCTGCCAGTTCCTTGGAGAGTTCTTCCTGGCACCATAGTTTTAAAAATGTGTGACTATTGTCACTATTTGCTTGCGTGTTGTATAGGACATGCTTTCTTCCAAAAGAACAGGTTTAAGGTAGCATGCTAGTAGAATATTTTCCGAGAGAAATTGAACAGTCAAGCTGTTTTCTTTATTCCTCATAAAAAAGAATTTTGAGTACCTGGAGGGGGAAAAAAAACTACCTCGGTAGGAAAAGAGTACAATATCCTGTGTATTAAAATAACATTCAGAAATCCTCTATCATATGAATGACGGCCAAAATGTGCATTTTGAAGCCGGCATTTTGCAGAGGGAAGAATGTTATGTGCTGTGTAAATACTTAGAGAAAGTGAGCTTACTTTTAAGCTACAGAGATGAAGGCGATGCCGTCGGAGATCGCGCTGTGGTGTAATGCTGCTCTGTGACAGGAGGCATTTATTGCAAGAGTTTAAAATGTGGTCGTAAAATAACCCACTATCAGTGGATGCCTGACCAGCAATCGGCTCTAGATAACGGCTGGAACATATTATTTTTCACTAAAATGAAAAGGTGGTTCCTTTTCTAGCCTGTTAAGTACATTGATGGCTTTTCACACACACACACACACACCTTTATTATTGTGAATCACTAAGAAAGCTTATTGCTGACCTCTGTCACCTTGACTCTTTGGGGAGGTCATTAGACTGACGGATTCTGAAGCTTGTTTTTCAGGAAATGAAACGGTAGGAGGATTGAGCCATTTTTCCTCGGTGACTGCAACAGGGACAGGCTGGGAGCCATGTCCTTGGATGGCAGCAGCCCTTTGCTGCCACCCCCCCAAACTTTGACCTTCAATGACATCTCACAAGGCCTAGGATGTGCTTAAATAGAAACAGGAAGGAAAATAACTTGGATCTGGTCTTTCTGAGCCAACAGCAGTTCTTCCTGGACCCTAACGGAAATCTCGATTTTAATTTTCAACATGTCCCTTTCGCTTAAAGATAATGGTGCAGACATTTCCAATAACCATGCACATGAAGAAGTGGAAATAGACCTGAAGGTCATTTCTCCATTTGTGAAGGTCATCCATCCATCCGTATTTATAGAGCAACAGCTGCGTGCACAATGCCAGACAAAGCACCAGCATAATAAAGACCCAGCTACTCAGGACCCTTCAGGTCAGGGGGGAAATGAGATAATAGAATATGCCAATAAAGTGAGAGTGGAAGGACTTGCATTGTTGAATGACAAATGAATGGTACAGGCACTAAGTAGCTTCTCACTTTCTGAGAAGTCAGACACACTGGAGATGGGGAGGCCTCCTTCCCTGGTGGAGCCCAGCTGCCCGTGTTCAAATCCTGGCTCTGCCACTTGCCAGCCCTACCACCTGGAACAAGTTGCTTGACCCGTCTTTGCCTCAGTTTCCTGATCTGTAAGGAGCCACGGTGGGGGTGGGGGTGGGGGATACCGTAGAGGCAAAAACTGACCCTTTGCCTTATTCCTAATACAATTACATGATTTATATTTCCTAGTGTGTGTGTGTGTTGCGGGGGGAATACTTTAAATCTGAGATAAATAAAAATTACAGTCCTCCTGACTGTGGTCCCCAAAATAATAGCATCTTGAATATTTCCCATGAACTCCTTTAAAAAAAAAAACATACACACACAATTTCATCTCTTATTTTTGCTATGCTGGTGTCTGAAGATACATCTTGACCTTGGAGAATAGGGTAATCATGTGAGCACGTGGTCACCGGTCCTCCCTGAACAGATATGCAAATTGGGTAACCTTGGTAACGCTCCAGGTTGTATCCCTTTAAATCCTTGTGTTTGTATTTGCTGAGCCTGAGCTTCTGAGGGCTGACGCTCCTGCGTTCTTTGCCCAGTAAACACTTTCTTTCCTTTTTTAGATGCTCCTGTCTCGGTCTTCCTTTAATAGTAACAACAGAACCTGACTCCAAAAGCTTTTGTGTGGATTTAAGTGAGTTAATATTTATAAAGCAGCTAGCACGGGGCTGGGCTTTTGTGGGACGATGAAGTGGGACAGTGTGAGAAGGCTTCCCAGGGCAGAGCAGACATCACCCAGTGCAGAAAAATGGGTAGGATTTAGAGGGAATGAGGGAATGGCGCGGGGATAAGAGTGGTGCAGCTGAAGGACATGGAGTAGCCTCATTGGGATGAACAAAGGATTCACTTTGAGTGTGGCACAGAGGACCCATGTGAATTGCACACTGAAGGGGCCTGGTCTTGGTGAAAATAATAGGTTGGGATAGGTTTGTGGTGATGACATGACTTGGCCATGACTCTGCTGTAAGAAGCCCTTTCTTCCCAAAATGCCTTCGGGAGCCATGGCCCCTGTTAGTCCAGAATCCGCTGTGTGAAGTTTCACTTCCTTTTGCAAGTTGCCTGCGGCCTTTGCTGAAAATCGCCATGACTTCCTGTCCGCTCCCTCCAACCCGCGTGATGTCAGGGGCCGCTGTCTCCCGGCGATGGGCTCAGAGGTCGCAATGGAAGGCGTCTTGTAACTCCATTACAGAAGCCGCAAGGAGCACCTCGGTGTGTCCTGAGAACACTGTTCTCCTGCCCATCTTATGTGAGGTCCAACCGCTGCAGCTCATCATGCAGTTTCTACAAGCGTGCTGTAAGCTGAACAGCATTCATTTCCGCGCCCGTTCTAGAACCCCTCTGCCACTCATCGTAACAAACCAAGAAGCTGAATTCCTTTATGGACCAGCCTAGGAAGCATGACTAACACACTGTAAACGCTGAGTCTGATGCTGAACTCCCTTTTGCTTCTGCACTTTGTTTGCTAGTCTCTGAAATTCTATGCTTCCTTCTTAATTTGATTTTCTAATTTTAAAAAAAAATCAATACGTCACGTGCAGGAAACAAAGAGCTTTTACAATGTCCTGCCAGTTAAAAGCTTTGCCTTTCAAAATCTTTGACTTGTACCTAAATGTTCTCATTCTTGGTATTTTTCTGTTTCTGCAGAGTATATAAGTGCCCTGGCCAGGGAGCTCCGTTGCTTAGAGAGTCATCCCAATACACCAAGGTTGCATCTCTCTGGTCAGGAAGACTGAGAAGGAAGCATACAAGAGGCAACCAATGAGCACATAAATAAGTGGAACAACAAACCTCTCTCTTTTCCTCTCTCTCTCTCTCATGAATAAACTTTTAAAAAGAGAGACGTACACAAGCTCTGTCGATGTGCTTTAAGGGATGTAAATATAGCAATTCCGATTTACTAGGTTAAATCATTCAGTCGGCATGGCACTGGAAAAAGAACATTGAGTTCTTGTCCTGACCTTGACACTAGCTCATTACAATCTCCCGAGCAACACATCTACACTCATTAAGCTTGACTTTTCTCATTTGTAAAGCAAGAGGGGTGAACTAAACTAAAAATACCCAAAGTCCTTTATAGCATTAACATTCCATAATCTACAATCTCATGAGCACATAATTAATCAAGACGTTGTAAAACAGGTCACTGCATTCGGTGGGCTGTGCTGTGATAGAAAGTTTCCCCACATTCCCTGCCTCCTGGCGTCATGCCCTCAATGGAACTCTCTTTCCCTAAAGCACGGGCTGAACCTCACCACTTGCTTCTAACCAACAGCATACAAGGAAGGTAATGGGGTGGCACTTTGTGATCAGGTGTCACACTGCAGTACAATCTGACACTAACCACCTGGTGTGAGTGCAGTCTCTGTGGATGTGAGGGTACCATCCCCCGCAAGATGGCCTGCATGTCAGATGCCAGCCACAAGTCTGGAAGTCACGGAGCCATCAGCACTTCTAAGCAACTGGCTAAGGCAGGAGTTCTCAACCTGTGGGTCGCGACCCCTTTAGCGGTCGAACGACCCTTTCACAGGGGTCGCCTAAGACCACCCTGCATATCAGATATTTACATTACGATTCATAACAGTAGCAACATTACAGTTATGAAGTAGCAATGAAAATAATTTTATGGTTGGGTCACCACATGAGGAACTGTATTTAAAGGGCCAGAAAGTTGAGAACCACTTGTCTAGCGGTTCAGAGAATTCTCACCATCTTTTCAGGTTCAATCCTCCACTAGAGAACAGCTCACAGAACTCAGGAAAATACTACATCTATAACTGGCGTTTTGCTGTAAAGGATACACATTAGGACCAGCCAAACGAAGAGACACAAAGAGCAAACTTGGGGAGGGTCACAAGTGCAGTTTCCGCGTCTTCTCCCCGTGGAATCAAGACACCAACCTCCTGGCACATCAATGTGTGCATCAGCCTGGAAGCTCACCTGAGCTTCAGTGTCCAGGATTTTTATTGGAGTTCCATTACCTATACACGATCGATTTAATGACTGGTCCTGAGATGTGATTGAACTCAATCTCCAGACCCTTCCTCTCACTACAGGATGAGCTGATTCCAACCCTCTAATCCCAAGGCTGGTCTTTCTGACTTCCCACCCTGAGTCATCTCATCAACAAAAACTCAGATGTGGTTGAGCAGTCAACCATGAATCACAAAGACACTCCAATAACTCAAGAAATGAGAAGGATTTAGAAGCTGTCTCCCAGGAACCAGGTGCAAAAAGCAGACAAATTCCTTACAACATTAGGTTACAAAAGAGTGTGGCTTTCATCTTGCTAGTAGGATGACTCTCTTGCTGGCTTTGATAAAAAAGGGCAAAGTACAGCCCTTGAAGATTTGAATCCCATCAACAACAATGTGGGTGAGAATGGAAGCTCATTCTTCCCCAGTCGAGCCTTCAGATAAGTCCCTAGATTGCAGCATTGTCAGAAATCCTGAAGCAAGAGGACCCAGCTAAGCCCTCCCCAGATTCCTGACTCACAGTAACTATGAAATAATAAATGTGTGATGTTTTCATTTGCTAAATTTGGGGATAATTTGTCTCACAGTAATCCACACTGACTATGTTATGACTAAAAGATAGTGGTGTCCTAAATACAGAGAACCCAGGAGATTAAGTCAAATAAATTTATTTCCTATAGTAATGTAATTAAATGAAAAAATGAGTTGGAACAACCCCCCGCCCCCAGACTCCAGAACCTGTGCATTAAAACACTATATTACACTGCCTCCAATAAAAACTCATAGGATAATTGTCCAAGATTCCTTCCTATCTAGGAGTTTTCCCCTCAAGTTCTTTATTATTATTTCATAATATGTCATCACTTCCAAAGAGGATAAAAAGTGTCCCAATAATTTTACAATGCACTGTAATAAAATTAAGTAAGAAAATCAGAATGAAGAGAATATACAGGTAAAAAAGGTAGACGGAAGCTCAGTGGACTTATTGGCTGGGTAGAGATGGAAGCCACGAATTCTCAACTCTAAATGTTCAAGATTCCAGGACAGATGGGGGGAAAAATGATTAATTTCATGATTCCCAGGGCTCTCAGAAAATTAAAGCAATTAGTTGCTCAGAAAAGAACAATTCTTGGTTGAAACCAGGGAGGAATTTTTTTTTTCCTGTAGGCTCACAGAAAGAAATGCTGTGTGATATAGTCATCAACAGTCACAAAAACATCTATAGGGGAAGAAAACAATGTCACCTAGCTTCCTGGTGATGGTCCAATGCATGTATAGAGTTTAGAGTAACTAGAAAAACGAATACAACATCTAGCTTCTCTCTCTTTTTCTCTCAACAGTTTTTAACTCCTACTTTTTGAGATCTTCTCCTTGGTGGCTTGAGCATTAGTGAAAAGACTATAAAATCTTGGGTTGAAAATGAAGACCAAGTACAAAACCACTATGAAAATGAGCATTATCACAAAGAGGAGGATGTAGCTCCCTAAACACATCAACCGCTTCCATCATTTTGACAAACGAATCTTCCTTCATAGTGGGACCTTCTGCTATCCCACTAGTCAAAAAATATTTTTAATATATTTTATTTATTTATTTGTTTGTTTGTTTGTTTGTTTATTTACAGAGAGGAAGGGGGAGGGATAGAGAGTCAGAAACATCGATGAGAGAGAAGCATCGACCAGCTGCCCCACTGGGGATGTGCCCGCAACCAAGGTCCATGCCCTTGACCGGAATCGAACCTGGGGCCCTTCAGTCCACAGGCCGACCCTCTATCCACTGAGCCAAACCGGTTAGGGCCCACTAGTCAAATTTTAATGTGCTTTTAGGACACAGTAGATTTCAACATTTAGACCTTCTCCTTTTGCAGCTGCAATATGACACTTCTACATTTCTTTGCTGCGAAGTCTAAATCCTACAACACTACCCTCAACAGCCCAGTTGGGAATGTCCTGCCTTGTGTAATTATTTAAATTTTTTGGCTAAATGATTTGAACACTCATTATTTCCTGAATCCCAATGACCTTATAAATGAAACTATTACACGATTATGGAAGAACTATTAAAGATAATAGCAGGAAGCCAAGGGATATAAAACAAAGGTGTGAGTAATTGCTTGGTCTGTGATCCTTAAATGCTTGGTATCCATAAAAGGCCAAACACATGAAGTGAGGCAGGATGAGGCAAAACACTGTACAAGTTCTTCCCAAAATGTCCTTTGGCAGATCAATGCCAATGGTAAACCACGCACTTGATTATCAGAATAAACAAGTGATTCTCAAGCATAAGGACCCCCTGTCTAATAAGGGGGACTTCTCAGGACCTGGAAAAGTGAACTCTGTAAGCTGAAATCATATTATCATATTATATTATTATATACTAGGGGCCCGGTGCACGAAATTCGTGCACGGGCGTGGGGGATGCGGGGGGATGGTCCTTCAGCCCGACCTGCACCCTCTCCAATATGGAGTTCTTGGGGACTTGCACAATCCAGGATCTCTGGTTCTTAACCGCTAACCTGCCTGCCTGCCCTAACCACTCTGCCTGCCTGCCTGCCTGATCCCCCTAACTGCCCTCCCCTACGGGCCTGGTCACCCCTATTAATTTTCTTTTTTAATGTTATCTCCTTCACACAAAATTGTATTTGACTTCCTTATTGGCTTCTTCTCACACAATTTTTCTCCTTTATGTAACACTTTTCCTACTGACTCATCATTTATAAACTTTCCTTTCCTCCTTATTTCCTACTTCTGTTCCATCA
This sequence comes from Murina feae, assembly GCA_004026665.1. Lineage (NCBI taxonomy): Eukaryota > Metazoa > Chordata > Mammalia > Chiroptera > Vespertilionidae > Murina > Murina feae. Next base: position 14,400 of record PVJC01043714.1, read on the forward strand.
TCATTCTTCCCATTTTTCTACTACCCTCC
>PVJC01043715.1:0-14396 GCA_004026665.1 Murina feae
ATCCCAGTGAGGCTGGCTGGCATCAGGTTTCTGGGTTTTATTTATCTTCTATGATTGAAACATTGTTGCTTTGAGCAGAGGCCAGGCTGGCCTAGGCAGGCAGTTTCAACTCCATCGCTGGTGCAATGGAAGCCTCCTATTTGCTCTAGCTCCATGGCTGCTGGCTGCCATCTTTGCTAGGTTAATTTGCATATCACTCTTTTATTAGATTAGATAACTTAATAGTGAATTCAGGTTTCCCCCTATCTGGGCAGGATATTTCACTGCTGGAATCTCAGTGAAGTGCTTTTGTGTTTCCTTTGGTAGGGATCAGATCCCTTCTTTTATCCATTCATGATACAACTGCCAGCAAGGTCAGCTGCATATGACCTGTGAACATAATGCTGAAGAATGCCCCATACTGACCAACCATCTTTGTAGAAAACAATGTGGCAAAGATGCTTATTTGTAACTATTTTTTTCCACAACCCAAGTCGACTCTGACCCATTTATGTGAAGCCTTCCCAACCTCCCCACAAAAGTCTTAGGAGCTCAGGCTTCTGTTGCACACTGAACATCCATCCATCATGACATATTGCAATGTAACTGGTTGCGTTCCTTCCTCCCCATCGTCAATGCTCCTTGAAGGTAGAGTATCTTTATAATTTATATATATGTCTGGACACAATTGACTCATGGTAAATATTTGTTAGAGATTAGTCAGGTTTACTGTCTTTCTGGAGGATTCATGGACCTCAACATGCCTGCCTTTATTATGAAGGAAGATTGGACAAAGGGATATATGTTAACGAACACTTCTAGAAATCAACAAAAATACTTTTTCCAATGAAACACTTCACAAGTCCCTTCCAGATCATCTTTCCTCACTCCGCCACACAACCCACATTTCATTAGGTTAGGCTGAACCATATGAAATTACTTACAATCAACTATTTACCTACGAAGTTTGATAGTATCATATGGCTCAACCTAATAGCATCAGGAAAGACAGGCGATATAAACCTGTCAGCACATCTAATATCTCCAGAGATGCCATCTAATCTTGTGAGCTTTTGGTATCTTCTGATCTACAGAACCTTTCCCTCAGAATTGAAAAGCTGCCATATGACTCAGGTTTTTCCTCAGCATCTTTGCACCAAGATGATCACGTGGGTTTCCTCCTATTGTAAAATATCAATAGATTACCAAGATTACAAGGGGTGTGGGGATGAAAGTTAAATATACGGAAACAAAGAAAAATACAGATTTCCCCCTTGGTGGGTTTGTTTAAAAGATAGGGAACTTGATGTCAGGGGACTGCTACCATTCCTAATCTGAAGAGCATATGTGGGAGAAATACTAATTAATATTGTCACATTAGGACATTTTAAGACACCAGAGTATCATGTATAAGTGTGTGTATACTTCAATTTTCTATTTTATAACTTCTGCAATTGTAATTTATTTTACAATAAACTTTACTAACAAAAAAGAGAAGGAATAAAAAAGGAAAAAGAATCAGCAAGAATATTTTTATTACATTTTTTAAAACCCTCTATTTGCATTTAATGCAGCAGAGTAGCTGCTAAGATCCCTTGAGAGAGATGCTGTCAGCAATTCCACACACCTCTCTGAAGTGACCAAACGGATAGTGGCAAAGTCAAGCATGAAAATATTACGTGTTTGGCTCACTCATGAACCTCAAAGACACATTCCTATCACAAGAAACTACATCCTGAAGACAATGATAGGCAAAGCAAGGGGCAGGGTACATGGGCTTAGTGCCAGGATTTAGGCAATCAAGTTGTTGAAGATCCTGCTAGGGCTAAGGAGGCAATGATGTGCTCGGATATCAAGATTTAGCAGGAGAGGGCTCAAAAGAGACTATCCTACATCCTTTGGGCTGTCTCCATACTCCAGGAAGAAGGAAAATGAAGACACACGAGTTACATATGTACATCTATTAGAAACATTAGAAACCTCCTGTTTGCTTTTATTTCATTTTGCGGTCTTCTGAAATATTTCAAACATTTTGAAAACTAAATCAAGACTGCAAACTCTTTATTCAATAATCTACAATCAAGATATGATGACCATCTTTGAAAACATATTACTCTAGTAAAAAAACACCAGCAGAAGATTTAGGAAGATGGAAGCATAGCACACTCTCCTGGCTCCTGTGTGTATCAAAACAATATGAATAGGCTCCAACTGATTGTCTCTTCATGTACAAGATATTTAATAATTTTGTTATACAAGGCAGTTATTTTATTTAACTTGGATTAAGGGCAACAATTCTTAAAATTAGACACTTAATTGTTGCATTATTAAAAAACAGCCTGGGTGACAGTTTGGAAATATTTCTTTAAAGAACACATTTCAGGTTAAAAGTATTACAGCCATGCTCTTTGACACAGAACTTGGGTAGCTCGCTTATGCAATAATCTTTGTTTTAAAGCTAGCTCAGAACAATCCCTTATCCCGAGCCCACCTTTATGTGGAGGTGAAATAGCTTTCTTATATTTCATTGTTAGGTTACTCAGTGATCATTAAAGGAAGCCAGTCATAACACCATTGGAGTTGGTTATGATAGAACTTTACTATGCACTTAAAATAGTTACACTTAAAATGCTTGGTAAGATACATAATCATGAACTCAGATGCAAAATCTTGAACTCACTACTCCTTAATACTTATCAAAAGCTTGATTGAAAGAAATAATGATTTTGAGACTTGCCTATAGGATAACTAACCTACCTATTTCTTCCCATGTTATTGAATCTATTTATATATAAAATATAGACTATCATAAAAGTTATTACTTAAACTGTAATATATGGCCTACTTATCCTCACCACATTCATTTATTCAACAAACAAGTGGCCCTGTACACGAATCTGTGCGCGAGTAGCTTGCTGCTGTTGCCTCAGCTATCCGCCCCACCACTGCTGGTAGCTCATTGCCCCACCCTCATGTAGCTCTCTGCCACTTGAGCTCATTGCCCTGCCCTCCTGCTGATTGGTCGTTATGTGACAGCATCCCAACCAATTTGCATATTACCCTATCATAAGTATAGATATTTACTTGCCAGATACAGTGCTGGATGCTAGAGATGTGGCAGTAAACAGAACATATGAGTTTCCTATGTTTAAGGAGTTTGCATTCTAGGGGAGAATGTACTAATTAGTTATTGCGGTATAACAAGCCACCCCTAAATGCATTATTTTAAAAAACAATTATTATTATTATTATTATTATTATTATCATAGCTTTTCCAAACACAAGGTTGAAAGATAGCCCAGCTAGGTCAGTTGGGGCTACTAAGGTAACTCTGGTGATCTGGCGCTGCCCCATGTACTATTCATCCTCTGGTAGCCTAGTGCATGTGTGTTTTCATTGCAGTGGCCACAAGGGAGAGAGCAAGCCAATTGTGCAAGTGCTTTTCAAGGTCCCCTTGCATCATATCTGCTAATATATCATTGATCTAAGCAAAGGACACAACTGAACGTGGAGTCAAAGATTTGGGTTGGATGCAATACCCTTAATACAAAGTTTCATGACAAGTTAGAGGTGGGTAAAATAATGGAGCCCGTGTTGAAGTTATTACAGAGGGAGACAGAAAATAAATAAATACATATACAGTATTATGAGAGGTAGTGATAAGAACTGTAAGAAAAAATACAGAAAGCAAAGTATGGAAATGATGAGAAAAGGTGAGGTATGGGTGGAGGGGTGGTTGGTACTATTTTTGATACAATGGTCGAGGAAAACCTCTTTGATTAGGAGATATTTGAAGAGAGACCTTAATGTGAGCAAGAATCATTTAGGAAATTTGAAGAACAGAGGTTATAGGAACTAAAAAATATTAATGAAATAAGGGTATAAAATTAAAGTAAAAAGAAAACTCAGCTGGAAGATATAAACTTGTATTCCCATCAGCTCATATGGTTGCATGGCCACTTTTATGCATTTATTTAATGTGTTTCCAGGATTTGAAAGATATATGAACTTCATTTGCTGTTTTCATTGTTTAAAAGACCTCTGGTCTGATGATGAAATCAGTGTTTCAAGCTGAGGCAGTCACTGTGTTTGTCTTTTCATGATGAACTTTATGCGATTAGAGAAAAGGTCAAATAGCTTGTATTAGGCATTGCCACTAAAAGATAAATTATAATTCTTGACATAGCTAGTGAGTAGAATTAAACCTTTGTTTAGGAACTGATTCGTTACCAATTAATTTTGGAAAAACAGCCCCCACTTCCCCTCCAGGGTGGCTCAGTGGTTGAGCATCAACTTATAAACCAGGAGGTCACGGTTCAGTTCTTGGTCAGGGCACATGCCTGGGTTATGGGCTCGATCCCTAGTGTGGGGTGTGCAGGAAGCAGCCAATCAATGACTCTCTCCCATCATTGATGCTTCTATCTCTCTCTACCTTTCCCTTCCTCTCTGAAATCAATAAAAATATATTAAAAAAATAAATGTTGGGAAAACAAAGCCAAATTTATAATCAATAACATAAAATTACAATCAATTCAATATTTTTAGAACAGATCTGAGTCTGTATGAAAAGTAAGAAAATTCTTTTTTAAAAATATATTTTATTGATTTTTTTACAGAGAGGAAGGGAGAGGGATAGAGAGTTAGAAACATCGATGAGAGAGAGAAACATCGATCAGCTGCCTCCTGCACACTCCCTACTGGGGATGTGCCCGCAACCAAGGTACATGCCTTTGACCGGAATCGAACCTGGGACCCTTGAGTCCGCAGGCCGACGCTCTATCCACTAAGCCAAACTGGTTAGGGCAAGAAAATTCTTAATATGTCATAATTAACACTCAAATGGGAGAAAAACCAATTCAGTAGTTAAAATATGTGGTTTAAATGTCATAAATAAATTATTTATTGTGATTTTTCTAAGCTGAAGTTTAGTTGAAATATATTTAGGATTTTAGAAAATATATGAGAATTGATTTATAATCACTATGACTTAAAAAGAAGATTTGTTTACAAATTTATTACATCAATTTAATGACTAATTTGGAAGGACGTTATGTCAAAAATTCCACCAGGTGGTGCTCTTATAGCTTCCTCTAAAGGAAAATTGCAGAAATTTGAATCAGTCTGTGATACCACATATGAGTTTTATATATGCATATCTATATGAACTAAATATATAAAGTACAGAAGCTATACATGACATGGACAAAATTATGAAAACATTAGAGCATATTACATCTTCTACATCTCATCTGCTGTGCACATGTATATAGACTGGGGAGCCAGGGATTTGTTCTCTTACAACCTCCCACACTTGCTTTTGGTATTAGTAAGGGTATATCTTGTAGAGATTTATAAAAGTACATGAAGTTAGAAAACAGTTTTACATAGAGTTTCTTCGATATCTATTTATGGGTTAGCATATTTCTGGGCAAGTTAAATAAAGACTTCGGAGACAAACTGTGATTAAAGCAGCCAGGATGTGTGGAGGTGACTGTTTGGTTTATTTCTGGATCAGCTAAGATTCTTACCCATTATAATGTTATATTGTGATGATAAAAGCATATACATGAGGACAAGAGGAGCTGAAATACTGTAAAAATAAAAAAAAATAATGTGGACATATGTTGAGTTAATGAACCGTCATTGACAAGGAGCATTTTAATACAGAAGGAACTGTGTGTATGTAAGTACTTGGTAAGTGCAACATGAATTTAATTTTCTTTAAAAAAAATACACACACTACTGGTAAACATAAGGTTCAAATTTGCTAGTAACCCTTGGATATTAAAATCTACTCTTTAAAAATAACGTTGGTTACACATCTCTTACGCGTGGAATCAAAAGATTTTGTGAGTACTCACTAATAGCTAAATTTGGTTGCGTTTTCTCAGTGTTTATCTTTCTTGACATCTCTACAATTTTGCTGTTGTTGACCACCCCTTCTTTCAATAAACCCTCTTGGGTTTCTGGGACATCCCACTCCAAGTATAACAACTCCTATACTAGGACTTCTCTCTCATGTCCATTCGGCTCTCTTCTATGTGAGAATGTTTCTTCACTGTTCAACCCTTGGTCTGCTTCTCTTTCTCTACATTCCTTTACTCCCAAGTGTCATCCAGACACTGAGTATGGATAATTGCTTTGTTGTAGGGAGCTCTCAGGAGTCTATCTCTTGTTCTGGACTCTCCCTGGGACCTCATTTCTTAATTTCTGTCACTAGACAAATTACCCTGTGTCCTAGATATTTTCCCCTAGATTTTAAATCTCATGGAGTCAACCAAAATCTGAACTCTTCTTCATCTCCTATAAAACTGCTGCCTTGTTTTTTACATTCCAGTTACTACAAATGACACAATCTTGGGATTATTTTATCTAATCAGTTTCCAAGGCTCATAAATTCTACCCTTATGACCTCCATTTCATTTATGCCTTTCTATTCACTTAAATTGCCATGACCTAGTTGAGATCTACAATTACCCCCTGCCTAAATCTCCTGGCTGTTCTCCAACTCTGAACTTTCCCACCACACTCCACCCTGGTCAGCCCCTTTGCTCATTAAACCTTTGGCATTATGTTCATTTTATATTCTTTGGGATTAAAGAATTGCAATTCTGGAAGCCCAAATTCTGGCAGAAACCCAAATAGTGTCCCAAGGGTGAAGACAAAGGGCTTTTATGAGAAAAGAACTAATTACATGAATAAAAGAAATTCCTATTGTTGCGAATAAGCTGAGTTCCTCTTTAGCTATAAAAGGCTGGATACTGAGTCTATCATCAGATAGAGAATCCATAACCATCGATCCTTACCGTCAGGATATCTGCTTTCCTGACGGCTTTACAAACAATTATGATAAGACAATGTTTGTCTAGGTCATTTCAAAGGTCAGGTCCGATTCCAACAGTCCACAGATTCAAGGAGCAGGACATGCAAGACTGTTCCTCTGGAATGGCTGCTCCAGATTCATTTTAAAATGGCTCCACTTATGTCAACTTTCACACTAGTCAGTGCCTCCTGTAGGTATGTTTCAGATTATTTGCACTAACAGATGGGACTGGCCTTAGAAATACACATTGAAATGCCCAGCCTCTGTGGGAAGCACCTGTGCGCAAGCGCACACACACACACAGGATCATACAGCCTCCAGTTTGATTAATGGTTCACCTAGGGAGGATAGAAGAGAATAGAAGCAGGAAATTGAGATAGTGGTCAATATTCAAAAGTTCAGAGAGGCCGAGAGTTCATATCTGCAAGGACTTCCAAATTCTGTCTAAATCCAGAGTGGCCTAGGAATTGGGAGCTGGACTGAAGAAACAAGGAAGAGGCTGGTATCAGTGGATTCAGTCTGCAGTGAACAACCTAACCTCATACTGCTCCTGGGTCACAGGACCATCCAGCACAGACCCCCAGCACTTCATATGGGTGGCCTATCTCTCCCCTGCAGCCTTCACTGTGTCCACCTCACACTTCGCTGCCTGGCCTGCTCTTCATTAGCCCAGTTCTTGATCCTTGGACTCATTGCCTATTTATAGACTGGCAGTTGCAGTCTTGACACTTAATTTTATCTCTGACCCTGAGTCTTGCTTCTGTCCTCGCCCACAATTTGCATTTACTCCCTTTAAAGCGGCTGCTTCCCTCTCTCAGTCCAATATCTCCCCTCACTCATACTGCTCATACTCAATTGCAGGTCCTGACTCAGCTCCCATAGAGAGAAATACGTGGGAGAGACTGTTAACTAAGTACAAAATTGCTAATTAGTGAAAAAGAGTGGTTTAATGTTTCACCCAGGTAGTTACAGCAGGAAGTAAATAGAACTCCAAGGGTTGAATGAGCAATGGGAAAGAGGTGGAAACTTAGAACAGGAGCCCACAGACTGAAACTCAGACCTCTAAGGAGGGGTCTGCTTGGCTGGGTGTCTCTGTTAGGGGAGATGATGAGGTTGGTTCTGCTGTCCGAGATGGTGCAAAATGATGCTAATTGTGCGAAATGTAAGTCAGATGCAGGTGCTGCCAAGGAACTGCTGGTGCCTGAGTAAAGAAGGGTTACTGGGGTGATGCTCACAAGAAAAGGAAGTAGACAGGAAGCCCTGTAAAGAACAAACAGAAAGAAATAAGTCCCTTCTTCCTCCTCCAGCCCCTCTATAGCCTGCTCTTGGCAGAGCCCGACTAGGAGTCAGCTGTGGAAGATGAACGTGGTTTGCCCCAGCGTCACAGAGCAGATATAGAAGAGTAGGTTTTATGCTGATTGACAATGATTCAATATCTGGCAGGAAGGCTTTTCCTGCTGTCCACAAATATCTGAGTGCTTACTCTGTACTAGGTATAGAAGATAGAACCACAAGTAAAACAATAATATTAATTTCTCCCTGATTTGCTTACATTATATTATATACACTACCGTGGGGAGAGAGAGATGGACAAGAAGGAAATAAGTAAAAAAAAAAAAATAGCATGTTAGGTGGTAAGTACTCTCAGGAAAGATAAAAGCAGTGAAGGTGACAGGAGTGCTGAGGGGCAGGAAGAGAACAGGTATCAATTTTAATCCTGCTGTTCAGGAAAGGGCTGGGGAAAAAAAGAGAGAGAGAGAGAGAGAGAGAGAGAGAGAGAGAGAGAGCAAAGACACTGGGAGTGAGTCATGCAAATATCTGAGGAAAGAGCATTCTAGATAAGGGCAGGGTAGAGGGGAAGGCCGCTTAGGCAGGGCCTTATCTACCATTGTAAGGGCTGTGGCCGTTACCATGGTGACGTGGGCAGTTATGGAGCACAGAAGCGACATGACCTGACTTATGTTTTGAAGGATCCTTCAGGGTGCTCTTTGGAGATCTGATTGGCTTCCTTGGATTCATTCACCTCAGACCTGCCAACAGGACCTTAATTCTGGATCTAGGGTCTTGCTTGCCACATACATCATTTCTCTCTCTCACTGCAGTGGTAGGTAGGCCCCAGCCAGGCTCCAATGCCCTCGCTCCTGTGCTGCAACTTCACTCCACAATCACAACCTGTCTTCTTTGTTTTTGTCCTCACTGAATTGAATAGTCTCTCCTCCAGTTGGTCTACTTCTCTGGCGGTATGTTTGGTCTTGTGAGAATTGGTGGTGGCTTCATAGCCAACATCTGTTCATTCTTTCAACAAATATGTATTGAAAACCTATGATGTGTCAAGTGTTCATGCAGGTGTGGTGATACAACAGTGAAGTAGACACATGAGCCCCCTGTTCTAGAAGTGGTAATGGTGGGTGATACAGAAATTTAAAAACCCTATATGGAAGATAATTTCAGAGAGTGATAAATAAGGTGAATGTGACAGTGTGACTGCTGGCTGCTTGAAACTGAGCAGTCAGGGTCCACCTTTATAATTAGGTGATATTTGGGTAGACACCTGAATGACAAGAATCAGTCATGTGAAAATCTGAGATCAACAAACACTGATGGACATCAGCACTTGGGACTCCTCTTCATGTGGGGAAGTGCTCCGTCATTTTCTTAGAGCCAGAGTAAGGTGCTTGAAAATCCCTCATTATATATCTCTCCTTCGCTAATATTTTACTGGGGACTACAGAGTGATTGATATTTTAATGTGTTCTGATAAGGTATCATATACAGATACTTTTCCTTTTTGAATATTTTACCAAGCACCATGCACAGGGACAAAAAAAGCATCATGTAGAATCTCTTAGCTCTAGGCTCATATCATGCTCTGGGGCAGCCCTACTAGGCCCCAAGGTAGCAGAGCCTTTTAAAATTATTTCAAAATAACTATAGATTCATAGAAAGTTGCAAAAAAAATTTTTCAGGGAGGTCCCATGTACCTTTAACTCAGTTTCCCCCAGTGACACCTTGCTTAACTATATAGTGCAGTATCAAAACCAGGAAATAAAGACATGGGATCATCCATGGATCTTATTCTGATTTCACATGCACTCATGTGTGTGTGTGTGTGTGTGTGTGTGTATAGTGTTATGCAATTTTATGTAATCATTACCACAATCAAGATACAGAAATGTTCCATAAACACAAGGCTCCTCCCTGCTATCCATTTGTAGCTACACCCAACTCATCCCTTCTCCTCGTACCTAACCATTAGCAACTGCTAACCTTTTTTTATGTCTCTAAATTTGTTACTTTAAGAGTGTTTTATAAATAAAATTATACAGTTTTTACTCGGCATAATGTCCCTCGTTTCCCCTAAATTGTTGCATGTATTGACAGTTCATTTCTCCTTATTGTTGAGTAGTGTTCCATGGTATGGATGTACTACATACAGGATGTTTAACCATTCATCTGTTCAAAAACATTTGGGTTGTTTCTGGAGTTTGGCTATTATGAATAAAGCCACTATGGACATTCATATACAAGTTTTGTGTCTATACAGGTTTTCATTTCTATGGGATTATGTCCAGGAATACAATGGCTGGTTTGTATGGTAGACACAAGCTTACTAAATTATTTTTTAAAATGGCAAACTGTTTTTCAGAGTGGCCTATTCCCAAGAATGCACGAATGAACCAGTGTTTCTGCATCTTCGCCAGTATGTGGTATTACCACTTTTTTAAAAAACCATTTTGATAGGCATGTAGTGATAGTGATACCTCATTTTGCGTTCCTTTCATTTCGACAATGGCTAATCATATTGAATATATCTTCGAGTGCATATGTGCCATGTGTATATCATTTTCAGGAAATGTCTGTTCGTGTCTTTTGGCAAACTTTGGAAAGTTCACCCATCTCTATATCGATTCTCCGTCAAGGATGGGACCTTGCTCACAAACTTCACTTAGCTCTCTAATTCTTGGTTCATTTCTTTAACTCTGAATCTGAAGGTACTCTCTATGGGATGAAAGGCGGCTCTGCATTTTTTTTTTTTTTAATCAGATGCAGGGAAAGGGGCGCAGCATTGCAACCCCGAGTTTATTCACGATTTGCAGCCGGGTAGGTTCAGTGAGCTGCGTGAGGCACGTCCTCGCCTTGCGCTCGGAGATTGGAGGCAGGCAGTTACGGGCACACAGACATTCAGGCTGGTGGGACCCAGGAAGCCAGCAAAGCCAGGAGCCCCCGCCTCCGACCCTGTGACAATGGCAGCGGCGCTCCCCAGAACAACCATCACGGAACCTAAGAGCGGACGGGCTGGAATCCATCCCGCCTTACTTTTTAGGTGCACGACCTCCAGGCCCAAGTGCTCGCGGGGAAGGGGTTCCGCCTCCCAGATGGGGGTGGGCCTTTCCCTGCGGGGCGAACCGCCCTGCCCCGCCCCACTCCGCCCCGCCCCCCGAGACGGCCAGACGCTAGTCTCCAGGTGGGGGCGGGGTCGGGGTCGGGAAAACTCCGCCCCGTTGCCAGGAGGCGGGGACGGAAGGGGAGTTCGTCGGCGCAGCCGCGCTGGCTCCCCTCCCGCCCGCGCCTCGCCCCGCCCCCGCCCTCCCGCCGAGCTGCGCACGCGTCGCCCAGCGGCCGCCTCCGCCCCTGCCCGCCTGGAGGCGGGGCTGCGCGTCCCGCACGGGCTACTCTCGGGTCGGAGCTGCTGAGGAGCGGCTGAACCGAGCGGCCTCGAGGAAGGGGTGCGGGAGGACCCTCGCCGGAAGCAGGCGCGCTGGGGGCGGCCTCCGTGTCCGCCGCGGCGGAGGAAGATGGTGTTCGAGTCGGTGGTCGTGGACGTGTTGAACCGGTTCTTGGGGGACTACGTGGAGAACCTGGACACGTCCCAGCTCACTCTGGGCATCTGGGGAGGTAACCAGACGGGCGCCGTCCCTCCGTCCTGCCTCCCTCCCTCCCTCCCGGCCTCCCGTGGCGCGAGCGGGGCCCTACCTTCTTGGGTTCTCGGGCCCCCGGGGCGGCTTGCCCGGCGTCGCCACCTGCCACCGCCGTCCGGGGCCAAATGACGTCAAGCCGGGCGACAGTGCCAGGCCTTCGCCCGCGAGTTCGTTTGTTTTTGGCAGGAGGGGCAGCGGTCGTGGGTGCTGGGAAAAAGGCCCCCCTTTTCCGAGCCGTGTGGCCGAGGGTCCCGTAGTGGGACTCGGTGGGTCTGGAGTTCAGGTTCCTCCCTCGTGGCCCGGCTGCGGCGGCGCGGGGTGAGGGGAGCAGCCGGGCGCCCCGGTGCCGGGTCTCGTCCCGGTCATTCCCCGCCGGGGCTGTGACGGAGGGCCCGCGGGTGGCGCACGCCGCCGCGCACGTGAAGGCAGCACGCTGTGACCGGGACGCCCCCTGCCTTCCTGCCCCAGCCGCTGGGTGTGTTGCGGGACCGGGGCGTGTGTGCTCGGGCCACGCCGCCCGGGTTGCTCGTCTGGATTCGGCTGATAAGAAAAAGCGAAACTCCTGGGCGTCGTAACCCACAGGGCTGGTGCTGTGTTTTCAGTTCCCCGTCTGACCCAGGGATGTCTTCGGTGTGCGAGGCTTCGGGGTTGCGGGTTGGAGAGAATTACTGACTTTGTGAAGAAACGAGGTGCCGCTGTGCAGCCTCTCAGCTCTGCAAAAGACAGGGCTGCACCTGTGCTTAACGTTGTGGCTGAGACAGTCAAGGACGAAGCTTTACTTCGTGTCTGTGTAGTCCAGTGCTTTACCTTATTTAAAGCCTCATTTTTGGTGCTTTCTTTTTTGTAATATGCCCGTAGAAATCAGATTCCTTTTCTTTAGGAAATGAGTCTCCCAGGCCAAGGTTAGGGTTATTATTATTATTGTTCGGTGTGTGTGAATAATGTGTGTATTTAATAAATAAACTGTTCTTGAATATGAGCACACTTTCAGACTTCTTCTGAAATCCTTTTTAATCTTGATTTTTTTCTCCTTTATGACATAGTGTAATCATAAAGAAGATGTCTTGTTACTTACTAATCTTGGTACCTCGTTCTGTAATAGACTACAAGAACTAGGGACATAAGTACTAGGCCAGCATCTCTGATGAGTAACAAACTTGCATATTGTTTCATCTGTGCTGCTTTTCATTTGAAAAGTTAAAATAATAAAACGTGTCTCCACCTACCTCAGAAGGAAGCCATAGAACATTTCGTGGGGTACATTGATTTATAGTGGAAGTTTGATTCTACATGCAAGGTGTCCCGGTCTGGCAACACACAGAGGCTGGGCTTTATCCTGGGATTTGATTTTTTAAAATTTACATAAATTGCAATTCATCCTTGTGATGTAAGTACTATCTGTCTTGACAAATGCAAAGACGTGTATGCACCATCCTTCATGATAGGGAAGAGTTCCACCAAGACTCCCAAATTCCCACCCAGCCCCCACCCTTCCTCCGGGAACCACTGTTCTGCCTCCAACCCTACAGTTTTGTTTTTTTTCTAGAGTGCCATGTGAACGCAATTATATGATGTGGCTTTTGGGGTCTGGCTTCTTTCAGTTTCACTCCTTTCACTTAACTTCTTATGTAAATTGAATTTGAGAATCACCCATGTGTTGCATTAGCATTTCATTCTTATACTGTTTAGTAGTACTTTCATTGTATGATTGTACTATAAATGTTTATCTCTCCATGGTTGAAGGACATTTCAATTTTTGATAATTATGAAGAGCTGCCTTAAACATTCATGTACTGGTTTTTGTGTGATCATAAACTTTTATTTCATTGGATAAATACCAAAAAGTGGGCTTTCAAGGTCATATGGTAAGTGTATAATTTATGTGAAGCAATGAAACTGCTTTTCAGAGTAGCTTTACATTTTGCAGTCTCCCCAGAATTGTGTGAGTGCTTAATTGCTCTGTACCCTTTCTAGCACTTAGTAGTGTCATTTAAAAAATCTTTTTTTTTGCCATTCTAGTAGGTACATAGTGATAAAGTGTTATGGTTTTAATTTTTATTTCCTTAGCAATTGAAGTTGTTGAACTTCTTGTATTTTGCTGTTTATTCCCTTGAAGTATCTGTTCATCTTTTGCTTATGTAATTTTTTTCTTTTTCTATTGATATTAATTTACATTTTAAATTCACCCTTTTAACATGCAAAGTGTTTTTTAGGATAGTCACAACATTGTGCAACTATCAACATTGTCTAATGCTAGAACATTAAAAAAATTATTTATTATTGAAAGTATTACACATGTCTCCTTTTTCCCTCCTTGATCTCTCCCTACTCACTCCCCCCCAGCACATGTCCCCGCCACCTTACTGTCTGTGTCCTTTGGTTATCTTTATATGCATGTGAGTCTTGGTTGATGTCTCTCTTTTGTATTTTTTAATCCTCACCCGAGGATACCTTTCCATTGACCTTTAGAGAGTGCAAGAGAGAGAAAAAGCCAGAGAGAAACATCGATGTGAGAGAGTCAGGGAGGAGCCTGCAACCGAGATACTCGCCCCTGAACAGAAACCAATCCGGGACCCTTTGGTCCACAGGCCAATGCTCCCTCCATCGGCTGAGCCAAAGTGGTCAGGGCTGATTGATCTCTTAAGCCCTGCCTTCCCTCCGAGGCTCCATGTGAA
>PVJC01043716.1:0-14408 GCA_004026665.1 Murina feae
AGAATAGAATCAGAGGCATAGAAAGGGAGTGGACTGACAATTTTCGGGGGTTAAGGGTGTTGGGGATGCGTGAAGAGACTGGACAATAATTGTACACCTATGGATGAGGACAATGGGGGGGCAAGGTCAGAGGTTGGGGTGGGAATTGGGAGGAGGGGAGCTATGGGGGAAAAAAGAGGAACAACTGTAATAATCTGAATAAAGATAAATTAAAAAAAAAAAAGATGGAATTATATTTACTGTCATTATAACACCAACCCTATGAATAATTCTGCACTAGTGCTTGACTTCTGGATCTTAAGTTCATCTTCTAAATAAAATGGACTTATTAATGTAACCATACAAGAACCTCATGTTCCAATATACCTCCATGACTTTATGCCCTTAACTAAGACTACCAGACCTGAGGCCCTGAACCTAACTGTCTCTTAAACCAAACCAAGTCAATTCAAACGCATGGGGTCAGACATTTGCAATGGCTAACCATGAGGCTTGACCACGATTGGTTATTTTTAGTTTGTGACGCATTTTTTTCACATACTAGGCAAAGTACCGAAAATTAGGTACAGCAGTGTAGCGGCAGATTTGGAAATTACCGAAAAATTGGTACTGGTAAGGTTAATAATGAACTACATTACCTATGATTCCAAAACAGGCTCTCTTTCCCAGTCTCGATGGTTTCCCACAGTTCCTTCAACTTACACTTAAGTGACGAACAAGTAAAAACAGTGAGTGCGCCCTAGCTGGTTCTCAGTGGTCAGAGCATAAGCCGTAGACTGAAGGGCTGAGGGTTCCATCCAGGTCAAGGGCACAGGCATTTGATGAAGTACCTCTGGGCAACCAACTGATGTCTCTCTCTCACACAGATGTCTCTCTCTGTCTCTACCTCTCCCTTCCACTTTCTCTTAAAAAAAATCAATGGAAAATACATCCTCGGGTGAGGATTTACAACAAAAACAGTGAGTGCTAACTTGCCAGGTATTATTCCAAGTACTATGTCACATTAGCTGATTTAATCCTCACAAGCTTTAAGCAGTTGGTAGTATTAAGTTCATTTTAAAGATGAAGAAACATGCAGACATGCGAACACTTCTCATTTTTAAAGTATTACACAATCAGAATAAACCATGGACACACACTGTGAGCTTTCTAATCTTGACCAAAAAATGTTTGAGAGTTCCATTCTAACCTACTAGGATGCCACACCGCCACATAAACTCCATTATCCATAATGCAAATCATCTTTCCTGAGCCTTCCCAGCACACGAATTCTACCAGTCTGCTCTTCACCCCTATGAAGGTTTTCCTGGTCCAGAGCCTCAGACTCACTCATCTGGCTGGTCCCAGGTTAGCGGATCTGAATCCTGTCCCTTCTTTCTTACTCTATGCATCCACTCCCTTCTGTTGGGCTGCCACAAATGACCCGAAGAGCTGGGAACAGATTCACACGACTGTTAATCTTTCCGACAGAGTCATTTCCAGAGCAGAGACCCCCAGATTGCTCGGGCTTAAACTCTGGCCCCCGGGTTCTAGCGGCGTCATCGACGGGAGAAGTTACTTCCTTTTGTGAAGACTCAGTGCCTGTCCCTCCTCTGTGAAAGGAGACTCCTCCATGAAACCTGCCTCCGAGAGTCCTTGAGGGTTCCATGAGTTGCAAACCACTTGGAACAGGAACTGTCCGATAAGCCTCCACAAGTGTTATTGTTATGAACGTCGGATCGCAACCTCACCGCCGCTGAAATGTGGAGCGACGCCTCCTCCCTGACAGGACAAAGGCTGAGCGGCTGAGCTGAGCACCCCGAGATTTTCAGTCTGCTTCCATCCTGCCTCCCGACATACTTCCCACTATTTTGCTACCCAATTCTCAACTCCTTCCAAGATGATCAGCTACGCAACCTAGAGCTCAGCAGCGGCCCTTCTTCCCTTTAAAAAAAAAAAAAAATTCGCTATTTTTATCTGCCCCTCAGGGCGCAACTCAAATCTCACCTCCTCTTCAACTTCCCCCACCCACACCCTGGGTACCGTTCCCTTCCTCGTGTCGGGGCAGCACCGGCGGTTCACCCCATTCGCTCGGCGAGCACCCCGCTGGGCGCGCCGAGGTCTGCGGGTGGGAGGGCGAGTGCCCTCCTTTGTGAATGAATGCAGGCTCGCGGGGCAGGGAAAATGCGCGGCAGGGCAGGCCATCTGCCGTCCTTACAACAAAAAGTTACTCGGGGAAAAAAAAAAAAAAAAAAAAGGCCGAAAGGGGAACACGGCAGAGCTGCTGGCACACGGGGCAGGTGCCGAGTTGTTCCTGCGTGGAAGCGGCGAGGAGCGCCCGGAAGGTCCCCGCGAGGCGCGGGCGAGGGGGGATGTGGCGGGAGGGGCGGTGGTGTGAGCGGGGGGCGGGAGGAGGTGCTGCGGGAGTCGGGGGGGAGGGGGGACCTCGGAGGGCGCAGCTCCGGGTGCTTCCCGGTGGGCGGCGCGCGCGGGCGGCGGAGACCCGTGCAGCCCCCCGCCCCCGCCCGCTCACCTTCTCCTCCTCTTCCTCCTCCCGGGCAGAGCGCTTCGCCTCGCAGGGGTGACGCGGGCTCATCCGGGGTCCCGCTACCGCCTCATTGTCCTCGGCGCGCGGCGGCGGGGCGCGCGGGACCAGGACCGGGCCGACTGAGGAGGGAGAAGAGGGGGAACCGGGCCGGGGGCCGGAACTGCTATTCGAGCAGGACGCACGGCGGCAGCCGGGGGGTCGGTCAGCGAATCAGTTCCATGACGACCCTGGACCTGAGGCCGCCAGCGCCGGGCTCGCCCCTCCGACGGCCACCGCGAATGCCCGGGTGGGGAGGGGGCTCCCTCTCTCCATAGGGCGGCGGGGGCCGGGGAGAGGCGGGGAGGGAGACCGGCTCTGCCCCTGCCCGGGGGAAGCGCCTCCAAGGGGAAATGGTGAAAGGGAGGAAGGGGAAAAAAGGAGAAAAAAAAAAAAGGAAGGGGAAGGGGGGGGTAAAAATAAGAAAAAGCGAGACCGAGGCGCAGCCGCGTCCGCTCGCGGGAAAGGCTAGGGAGGGAGGAGAGGGAGGAAGAAGTGCCGACTCCCTCGGCTCCGCCCGCGCGGACCGATCCCTAATCCAGCTGCCGCCTTGTAAACAACACTGTATAGGACTCTCTTCCTACCCCGCCTTTCCTTCCCCGTGCAAATAACAGGGGAATCCGGGGAAAAGGCCAGGCCTTTGGGAAGGAGCTGGGGCAAGCTTTGGCCCGGGCGAACGGAGAGAGAACACCTCCTGTGGGCTAAGGAAATCCCAGGTGCGAGGACTCGTTTTCGTTGTGGAAGGAAGGTTCCTCCGCGCGGTGACGTCAGCGCCCCTTTCGGCTCCGCCGCCGGCGGCCGGGCGTGCACTGCGCACGCGTCCCGGGAAGAAAGCAGAGCTGCGCGCTGCGCTCGGGGGTGGGCTTGCTAGGGGCCGCAGCCAGAGCTGCCTGCGTTTTTCCAAGCTAGCTCGTCTCCGGGGCGGGTAGGACAATATCTATTGCGTAAGGATATTGTGTTCTTTGTTGACCTCGCAAGGACAACTGTGTTCTCTTACCATTGACGTGTGAAAAGAATTGCGGTGTTTTCTCTGCCACATCCTGGGTTGGGGGAGAGTCTAAAGCGCTTTAGAAATTTGGGTGATCGTATCCTTAAGCGTCTTTTTGCTTAAGGCCTCCTTTAAGACGGTAAATTATACTGCTGAAGGCCCGGAGCCTACTTGGTCATGCGCCAAGGATATTCTATCCACTTAACCAACCCATCTGAGTATTGCAGACTGGATTTTATTGCCAGGTGTTTAACAAGTGTGTGGCGACATATAAATGCGTTTTTATTTGGGGCTCTTTTACTTCCTATGGTAATTTTGGCTCATCTTTCGTTTTCATTATAAAAATATTTAGGATCACAGAAAGTTTTGAAAAGGGAAAAAGACTCCTACTCCATTACTTACAGGCGTAGTCTTCGTTGTGTTTGTCATTTGTCTTTTATGTGAAGTCATTGAACAAACTTGTGTTGAGTTTATTCAGCGGGCCAGACTCAATGCTGAGCTCTACCAAACTGGAAGTAACCGAGACAGAAATAGAAAGAGCTCCTGCCTTAATGGTGTTTACAATCTAGAGGATAAACAGTGAGCTAATTATCATTACCTAAAATTGCCCAGTGTATTGATTTGTTTACGTGTACATTGTCCTCCCTCTTGGATGGCAGGGATCCTCCAGGCTTTTATTCCTGCGTGTAAAAGGCTCTCTCAGTATTTGATTACTGACTGAATAAACCTTTAAAAGTATCAGCAGTATTAAGATGGAAAATTGCAGGCTGCTATGGAAACACTTCACCCTTGTCTAGTTAGGGATATAAGAGAGTGTTTCTTTGAGGAAGTGACATTTAAGATGAGACTTGAAACCACTGGGCAAAGAAGTGGGGAAAGAGTGATACAGGCAGAGGAAACATCATTTGCAAAGGCCCCGAAGCTGAGACAGTCTGAAAATCTCTGAAAGGTAGGATAGCTGGCCCTCAGAGAATTGAGGGGGAGAGAGCAGAGGTATAGAGGGCCCTAGGACAGAGCAGGGAGTGGGCAGCCCAGGAAGGATTGTAAGTGGTTGTACATCCTGCTTTCTTCACTTTGTGTAGCCTTTTTCCCGTTTTACTAGGTGCTCTTCCTTTTACAAGGCCAACATTTTTCTGTGCAGTACCCTTGGAGAATGTGGCATTTCCGCATAATACCTTTGAGAGTGTAGCATAATTACATTGTTGGACCTTGATTTTAACTCCGATAAAAGTAATATAAAATGCACTTCTAGGTATGTAGCCAAGAAAAATGGAAACATCTATAATAATAAAAGCATAATATGCTAATTAGACCAGACAACCAAACAACCTTCCAGAAGTCGTTCCAGACAAAGCTGCAGTGGGAGGGCTGAGGCAGAGGTTGTTAGGGGTTATCAGGCAGGCAGGTGAGCAATTAGGGGCAATCAGGAAGGCATGCAGAGTGGTTAGGGGTGATCAGGCAGGCAGGCAAGCAGTTAGGAGCCAACTGTCCCAGATTGTGAGAGGGATGTCTGACTGGATGTCTGGCAGTGGAACATCCCCTGAGGGGTCCTGGATTGCAAGAGTGTGCAGGCTGGGCTGAGG
Source organism: Murina feae (assembly GCA_004026665.1). NCBI lineage: Eukaryota > Metazoa > Chordata > Mammalia > Chiroptera > Vespertilionidae > Murina > Murina feae. The sequence goes on from PVJC01043716.1 coordinate 5,135, forward strand.
GATCCCCCCCCCTCCATGCACAAATTTCGTGCACAAGGCCTCTAGTGTCCACATAAAAACTTGTACATGAATCTTCACAACAGCATTACTCATGATAGTCAAAAGGGGAAATAACACAAATGTCCACCAGCTGATGGAAGTGTAAGATAAATGTGATATATCTATATAATGGAATATTATTTGGCCATAAAAAGAGGTACTAATATACGGTGTAACATGGATGAACTTTGAAAACATATAATAATACAGTCTTTTGTGATTGGTTTCTTTCACTTACCATTATTCTGTTTCCATGAAATGTCCAGAATAGGCAAATCTGTAGAACAGAAAGTAGATAAGAGTTTAGGACTGAGATCAGAAATGGGATGGGGGATGATAGTTATAGGGTGTTGGGTTCCTTCCTTCCTTCCTTCCTTCCTTCCTTCCTTCCTTCCTTCCTTCCTTTCTTTTCTTTCTTTTCTTAATTTTCTTTCTTTTCTTTCTTTCTTTTTGTTAATCCTCACCCGAGGATATTTTTCCATTGATCTTTTATAGAGAGTGGAAGGGAGAGGGAAAGATGGAGAGAAAGATCGACTGGTTGCCTCCTACATGTGCTCTGATCAGGGCCTGGGCCAGGGAGCAGCCTGCAACCAAGCTATGTGCCCTGACCAGAATAAAACTTGGGACACTTTGGTCTGCAGGCCAATGCTCTATCCACTGAGCCAAACCAGCTAGGGCTATTAAGTTTCTTTTTGAAGAAAATGTTCTGAGATCAATGTGGTGATGGTTGCTTGATTCTGAACATACTAAACCATTAAGTTGTACACTAAGTGGGTGAATTGTATGAAATGTCAATTATATATCAGTAATGCTTTACCCTAAAAAAATGAAGAAAGAACAGAAAAAAATAATACAATTAATATATTTAGGTATAACCTTTTTGCATTACTTTTGGGCCCAGTGGTATTTATGGTTTTAAGGCTTTTGATGACCACCAATTTGCCAAATTGCTTGGCAGAGGGGTTGAACCAATTAAGATGTAACTTGGAACATTTAAGAGCTCCCACTTCATTATGTACTTATCCTTTTTGGTTTATTAAAACTGTCTTGCTGTCTGTGAGGTTGCCAGTGACAATATAATCTGCAATACTCTAAGTATAATTACAAGTAATTAATAGGTGGAAAGGAACAAGTGCCAGTTGTCCAAATCAAAAACATGGACATTATTTTTCTTCACTATTCACTCATAAGATCTTTTAATCAACATCTCTTTTTTCTTAATAACTGTAATATTGCTTTTACAATGACTTGTAGTTTTAAAAAAATAGAAAGCCTTTGGAAATTCCCTAAGAAAATAAATGAAGTATATAAAGAAAACATATATACTGGTAAAGAATTCATTTTTTTTTTTTGTCATTTTTAAAATATGTTCAGGAATGTTTCCCTTATGTCCTAAATAGTAAAAAATAAACTACATTTTTACATGGTATTTTAGAATAATAATAACTAAAGTATATTGATTACTGCCCTCGCTGGCATACAGTGGTTAGAGCACCCGGTTCTCTTCTCTGTCAAGGGTGTATGAGAGGCAACCAATTGATGTGTTTCGCTCACACTGACGTTTCTCTCTTTCCTCTCCCTCCTCCCTCTCTTTTACTCTCTCTAAAGATCAATGGGGAAGCTATCCTCACTCCTTGGGTAAGGATTAAAAAGTGTGTGTGTGTATCTCCTTATGTGCCAGGCACTGTGCACTTGCATTTCATCCTCTCCTTTTTATCCCCACAACACTCCTGCACAGAAGGGTTTTTGTTTTCCCCATTTTACAGAAGATAAAGAGATCAAGTAAATCCACAGGGCTCGGAGAACCACAGCCAGGACTCAAACCCAGCTTGTGCTTTCAATCACTACCCTTTACTGCTTCGCCTGGGGTGTTTCTGGCTTGCATTAAATCTCAAACAAAAATACTCACCCTGTGGTCATTTAATCTTAGAACCAATGTTAAAACACATATTTTTAGCAAGCAATTTATAGTTGTGTTGCTGGAGAGTTGAACTTTGCTTGGAAAGGAGTTATTGAAATATTCTTAGTCATGTGTTTTTTTTTCATGACAGGAATATTGAATCTTGATGCATGAATTGCCTGCTTCAGTTTCGGAGTGGCAGAGTAAGGAAGCTCCTGAGAAACAGTGAGCTGTCATAATGAAGCTCTGTTCTGAAATGCGAACCAGTGTAAAGTGATGCCCCTTCAGAAGTCCAGGACGGCTAAAGGGAATCAAGCTGGTGAGCACAAAGGCTTGCTAGCCTTAATCTTTTAAGACACTGCTTACATTTTTATGACTTCAGAAGACCAGGCTATTTAATTTTTAATTTCTAATCTCAGTGGTCTTAAATGAAATTTTTAGGGTAATATTTCCAGCAGACACTCTGTGAAGGTACTATCTTATAGTAAATACTAAGGCCCACAGAAACAAAGGAAGTGATTTGTCCTCCTATGTAATAATAAGCTAATATGCAAATTATCCCCTCGACGGGGAGTTCAACCTGGAGTTGGGGGGGGGGGATGTCCAGCTGACCAACTGCCCTTGGCCCTTCCCCCCCTCGGCCAGCCGGCCCGATCACCTAAATCAGAGCATACCGGCTGGACCCCATCCATGCATGAATTCGTGCACCCGGCCTTTAGTTATTATAATCACTTATCTTTAGCATCTGCCAACAGAGAGGAAGGGAAAGGGAGAGAAACATCAATGATGAGACAGAATCATTGATCAGCTGCTGCTTCTATACCCCACACTGGGGATGGAGCCCACAACCCCAGCATGTGCCCCAACCGGAATCAAACCTAGGACCTCCTGGTTCATAGGTCAACGCTCAAACACTGAGCCATGCTGGCTGCGCAAAGATCCTTACAGCTTTCAAAATAATTTGTTTTCATTAGCCTCTACTGAGACAATGTAAGAGGAATAAATCTCCCAAATAGATATCAAGAGAAAAGGAGTCCCCATTCACCAAATAATATAAAGACTTCCTATTTACTATTAGAAAGTTTTCAGAGCAAACAAGTCAAAAATTCTAAAATAGGCAGTCTCAAGCTGCTTTCCAGACTTTGGCCAGCTCTAACTGTAAACTGGCTTTAGGCTTCTCCTATTCGGTTCTTATTTAGACAGACCTCACTTTGAGGGATCATTGGTCACCTGCTTTATTAAGAGGAGCCCCAGAAGTCAAATAGCAGCCACCTATTTGAATTTGTAAATCTAAAGGCTTCAGTAGAAATACTTATTTTTTTTGGTGCTGTTGGGAGAAAAAGAACACCATTTACTCTCACAAATTGTTTTGATTCTTGAGCCACCAAATTTAGCAAATTCAGAAAAAAAATTTTTTTTTAGATATTATGTAATTAAACTACCAACACTATTTCTAGTCAAGCATTTATGGAGAAGGTGTAGAGAGGAAGCGTATTTTTAGTCTCTTCACAACGTATTTTTATTTTTATTTTTTAAATATATCTTGATTGATTTCAGAGAGGAAGGGATAGGGAGAGATAGAAACATCAATGGTGAGAGAGAATCATTGATTGGCAGCTTCCTGCACACCCCCTACTGGGGATTGAGCCAGCAACCTGAGCATATGCCCTGGGCCGGAATCAAACCTGGGACCCTTCAGTCCTCAGGCTGACACTCTATCCACTGAGCCAAACTGGCTAGGGTTATACCCTTACTTTTTATCAGTAAAGGAAAATAATTATGTTTGGGAATCAATTTAAATGATCTATAATCAAAGTTTCCAAGACTTCTTCCTCACATAACTAAGCTGCTTTTATCACCAATGATTTAATAAATATTTGAGTCCCAGTTGCATCCTGGGCCAGGCACTGTAAGAGATTCTAAGGTGATTCACATATGGTTCTATTTATAGGAAACTTATTCACTCATTCTTTAATTCAGCAACATTTACTAGTAAATATTTGAGTCCCAGTTGCATCCTGGGCCAGGCACTGTAAGAGATTCTAAGGTGATTCACATATGGTTCTATTTATAGGAAACTTATTCACTCATTCTTTAATTCAGCAACATTTACTAGTTGTATGACCATAATAAAATTTATCAGCTTCTCTATAACTTGACCTCAGTTTCATCATCTGTAAAATAGGGGTCATAATAAATCTAGATTTTTATGAGGATTAAATAAGACAATATTTATGAAAGGCTTAGAACAACATATAAAATGGAAGAAAAACTAATTGTTACCTTAACTATTGTAAGAGTTCTTTGTGTGCCAGGCTTGAGTTTGATTTTTTTCCTCCACTTAATACATTTGCAAAGGAAACAAGCACCCAATAAAAACATTGCTAATATAACATGAAAAGTTTTATTATAGTTATATATAGGATGCTATGGGGAAACCGAGAAAGGAGACATTCTGTGGGTTGGTGAGAGAAGTCTTTTATAGAATTAAATTGAATGTAGCATTATTTCCTGTGCAATAAATTGCCTCAAAACTTAAGCTGTAAGGCTCACTGTTCCTTCTAGGAGTACCTCCGTGGCTCCCTCCCCCCCCCCTCCCCCCCCCCCCCCCCCCCCCCCCCCCCCCCCCCCCCACAGGCATGCATCTCCTAGATGCTAAGGGACTTCATCAGACTTGCAACCAGAGCAGTGGAGAGTTTGTCCTTGGCAAACCCCCTGAACCTGTCCCCAAGGCCCCTTTTGTTTGACTTAAGGCCCTTTTGTTAAAGAGCCTAGCCCAGGCTCTCCTGTTGCTTCTTTTATTTTTTTGTTAATCCTCCCTGTAGTACCCACCCTCACCCCCCACCCCCACCCACTCCTGCCATTGCTTTTCTGAGAGAAAATGGAGGGAGGAAGGGGCAGGGAAAGAGAGAGAGATTAGGTGGCATGTAATCTATAGCTAGAGAATTGAGGTAATTATTGTTATACCCATTTTAAAGATGAAGAAACTGAAGCTTAGAGAGATATAGTAGCTTTTTCAGCATATACAGTTCTGGCAAATACCCTGAGCCCATATTTCTGATTATAGAATCCATGATATTATCACTACCTGTGTTAGGTAGAGTTGTCCAGAGAAATAGAACTAACAGGATGTGTCTAGATCTATATCCATACCTACATCTTTGTGGAGAGAGATTTATAAAGAATCGGCTCGTGTGATAATGGAGACTTAGTAAATCCAAAATCTTCAGAGCAGACTGGAGACACAGGGGAGAGTTGGAGTTTGAGTCCAAATGCAGTCTTCTGGCAGAATCTCTTCTTGCTCAGGGGAAATTAGCCTTTGTTATATTAAGGTCTTCAACTGATTGTGTGAGGCCCACCCACATTATGAATGGTAATGGACTTTGCTCAATGAGCACCAATTTAAATGTTAAATCTCATTAAAAATAATAAACATGATGAACAAGAATAGATCCAGAGACAAATGTCAGGGGAGGGGGGTTTAGAGAGCAACCAAAGGACTTATATGCATGCATATTAGCTAACCAATGGACACAGACCCTGGGGCAGTGGGGGCTTGACCTGGGTGGGAATGGCTGGGGGAGGGGGTGGTTAATTTGGGAAAAAGGAGACATATGTAAAACTTTAGACAATAAAAAAATACTAAAATAAACAACAAAAATCTTCACAGCAACATCCAAAATAATTATTGACCAAATATCTGAGTACCATGGCCTAGCCAAGATGACACATAAAATTAGCCATCATACTACCCTATACAATAGTGACAATTTGGGGTTGGGATTGCAAAGGGCCTTGAATGCCATACTCAGCAGTTTCTTGGACTTATGCAAATTAACTAGTGGCTCTGAGAGACATTACCTTGAATATCTGATATTGGTGGAGGTCTTTCCATAGAGTATTATAATTCTTTTAGAGAAAGTATCTTCAAATATTGATCTACTAGAGGCTCCATGCACAAAAATTTGTGCACTTGTGGGTGGGGGGGTTCCTCAGCCTGTCCTATGCCCTCTCACAGTCTGGGATCCCTCGGGGGATGTCCACCTGCTGGCTTAGGCCCACTCCCCGGGGGGATCGGGCCTAAGCTGGCATTCAACATTCCTCTGTCAGCCCGGGAGCCCTCGGGGGATGTCCACTTGCCAGCAGGGAGCAGGCCTAAGCTGCAGTTGGACATCCTTAACACTGCTGAGGAGGCGGGAGAGGCTCCCACCACCACCCCTGTACCTGCAGCCATCAGCCTGACTTGTGGCTGAGCAGAGCTTCCCTTGTGGAGCACACTGACCATCAGGAAGCATCTCCTGCATTGAGCATCTGCCCCCTGGTGGTCAGTGTGTGTCATAGTGACCAGTCATGCCCAGTGGTTCTGCTGTTAGGGTCAATTTGCATATTAACCTTTTATTATATAGGACAGAGGCCTGGTGCACAGGTGGGGGTCGGCTGGTTTGCCCTGAAGGGTGTCCTGCTGGGGTGCCTGGCCAGCCTAGTGAGGGGCTGATGGCTGTTTGCAGGCTGGTCAAACCCCCCAGGGAGGACCCTCACCCCATGGGACTGTGGCCAACCTGGGTGAAGGGCTGAGGGCCGTTATCAAGCTGGCCATGGCCGCAGGTTGGAAGCATGTATCTGGGATTTATTTAACTTCTATAATTGAAACTTTGTTGCCTTGGTCCCACTCAAAGCCGCCGGCTGGAAGCACGTATCTTCCTTCTGTAATTAAAACTTTGTTGCCTTGAACAGAGCTCAGGGCCTGCAGGGCAGGTGGGAATCTTGGCTTCCTCCATAGCAGGGGCAACACAAGCCTCCTGCCTCATTACAGCTCCCTGGCTGCCGCCGTCTTTGTGACGGAGTGAGGGTTAATTTGCATATTACTCTTTTGCCTGGGCAGAAGACCCCCAAGCCCCTCTGATCACCAGCTTCACAGAGCCCAGGCCTCTGCGATCACCGGCTCTGATCCTGCCCCCTGCCATCACCAGCTCTGCCCTTGCCCCACTGGCAGTCCCTGGCCAAAGCTACAGGCCTGGGCAGGAGACCCCCAGACCCCTGTGATCACCAGCTCCACCTCTTCCCCACTGCAGCCTCTGGTCAAGGCTGCAGGCCTGGGCAGGGGACCCCCAGACCCCTGCTTTGCCAGCTCCACTGGTGCCCAGACCCCTGCGATCACAGGCTCTGCCCCTGCCCCTCCGATCGCTGGCTCTGTAGAGCCCAGGCCCCTGCGATCTCTGGCCTTGCCCCTGCCCAGGCCTGAGGCCTCTGGCCCAGGCCTTATGCCTGGGTAAGTCATCCTCATACCCCTCCAATCACCGGCTCTGCCCCTGCCCCCTCTGATCACCGGCTCCACCCTTGCCCATGCCTGAGGCCTCTGGCTAAGACCTCTGGCCTGGGCAGGGACTGGGGGTCCCCCAGCCCCCTCTGATAGCCTGTTCCACCCTCGGGTCCCCCTCTTACCCTGCCACCTGCCTGGCTAACAGGCCTGACCACTTCAGTGGCGGGGCTGAGCCGGACTGGGCGCCTTCATCTTGTGCCTATGGGGGCGGCCATCTTTATGACAGAGTGATACCTAGTTTGCATATTACTCTCTTGTTAGATAGGATGTGGCTATGGGGGTCCCGGCCATCTTGTCACATGTGGTCGACCATCTCTGTGACGAGTGATGCGTTATTTGCATATTACTCTTTTATTAGATATGATGATTGTGCTTGATCGTCAATCCTGTTTTGATGAATGACAAATCTGGTTTTTATTAACATTATATTTAGACTTTCAATATTTTTCTTTTCAGTCCATATATTTTTAGTAACTTTCCTTTCACGTGTTTCAAAATGATGAGTTTCATTTCAAAAATAGTTTTCTCTCCTGTTATTCTCATATTTGAACCTTTTCCTCTTTGCTGCTTCTTTCACATTGTTGCCTTATATCAAGGCTTCCTTTTAGCCATGCCTCCTACTAGAGTGAAATGTGAAATTAGGAAGAAAGACAAGAATATAGGTGGGGGAAAAATACCCAGATTGTAGAACAGCTGGACTTGCTGATTTAAAAGATATAAATATTGCTTAAGCCTCATTTCTTTGCAGACAGCACTTTTTTTTTTAAAGCTGTTTCAACCTTGCTGGTGGAAATATTTCTCTTTGTAGCTAACATAGAGCAGGAAACTTCATGTTTTTCTTGTAACCTCAGAATTAAAATTGCACTGTTTCTAGCCTCCTTTTTTTTTTAATATCTTTATTGTTCAGATTATTACAGTTGTTCCTCTTTTTTCCCCCATAGCTCCCCTCCTCCCAGTTCCCACCCCACCCTCTGTCCCCATCCCCCTCCCCCCCCCGCTGTCCTCATCCATAGGTGTACGATCATTGTCCATTCTCTTCCCACACCCCCAACACCCTTTACTCCTGAAAATTGTCAGTCCACTCCCTTTCTATGCCTCTGATTCTATTCTATTCACCAGTTTATTCTGTTCATTGGATTTCTTATTCACTTGATTTTTAGATTCACTTGTTGATAGATATGTATTTGTTGTTCATAATTTTTATCTCTATTTTTTCTTCATCCTCTTCTCAAAGGATACCTTTCAGTATTTCATATAATACTGGTTGGGTGGTGATGAACTCCTTTAGCTTTTTTTTGTCTGTGAAGCTCTTTATCTGACCTTTAATTCTGAATGATAGCTTTGCTGGGTAAAGTAATTTTGGCTGTAGCTTCTTGCTGTTCATCACTTTGAATATTTCTTGCCACTCCCTTCTGGCCTGCAAAGTTTCTGTTGAGAAATCAGCTGACAGTCGTATGGGTCTCCCCTTGTAGGTAACTAACTGCTTTTCTCTTGCAGCTTTTAAGATTCTCTCCTTGTCTTTTGCTCTTGGCATTTTGATTATGATGTGTCTTGGTGTGGTCCTTCTTTGGTTCCTTTTGATTGGGGTTCTCTGTGCCTCCTGGACTTGGAAGTCTATTTCTTTCACCAGGTGGGGGAAGTTTTCTGTCATTATTTCTTCAAATAGGTTTTTAATATCTTGCTCTTTCTCTTCTTCTGGTACCCCTATAATTCTGATATTGGTACACTTGAAGTTGTCCCAGAGACTCCTTACACTGTCTTCAAATTTTTTGGTTCTTTTTTTCTTTTCTTTTCTTTTTTCTTCTGTCTCTTCCAGCTGGGTGTGTTTTGCTTCTTCATATTTCATATCTTTGACTTGGTTCTTGCGATCCTCTCGTCTGCTGTTGGATCTCTGTATATTATCCTTTATTTCAGTCAGCGTATGCTTAATTTCTAGCTGGTCCTTTTTCATATGCTCGAGGGTCTCACTAAATTTATCAGCAGTCTCTAGGATATTCTTGAAAAGTCTTATAACC
>PVJC01043717.1:0-14394 GCA_004026665.1 Murina feae
TCAGTGAGCACCAAAGCCCCACTGAAGCAAGTTCTCCATAAGGGTGTCTCCTGCACAGCAGTTCTTCCACAATAGACAACAGCGGGTTCTCTCAATCATTTGGCCTGGAGGTCATTTCTCCCAGTGACACCAATAGCACTTAAGACTTAACTACAACAAGACTGTGTACCCAGCTCTTAAAGGCATACACCAAGAGTGTCCACCCCAGGTGATTGGGGAGGCTGAATCACTGAGCCCTATAGGACACCTACCACAGAAAGCCACTCTACCAACGCAGGGAAGCAGACAAAATGCGGAGACAAAGAAACAGATCACCAATGACAGAAATGGATATAGAGTTCAAAACCACGGTTATAAGGTTTTTCAAGAATTTTATAGAAACTGCTGATAAATTTGAAAAGGACCAGCTAGAAATTAAGCATGCACTGACTGAAATAAAGAATAATATACAGAGATCCAACAGCAGACTAGAGGATCGCAAGAATCAAGTCAAAGATATAAAATATGAAGAAGCAAAAAACACCCAACCGGAAAAGCAAAAGAAAAAAGAATCCAAAAATATGAAGACAGTGTAAGGAGCCTCTGGGACAACTTTAAGCGTACCAACATCAGAATTATAGGGGTGCCAGAAGAAGAGAGAGAGCAAAATACTGAAAGCCTATTTGAAGAAATAATGACAGAAAACTTCCCCTACCTGGTGAAAGAAATGGACTTACAAGTCCAGGAAGCACAGAGAACCCTAAACAAAAGGAATCCAAAGAGGAGCACACCAAGACACATCATAATTAAAATGCCAAGGGCAAAAGACAAAGAGAGAATCTTAAAAGCAGCAAGAGAAAAACAGTTAGTTGCCTACAAGGGAGTACCCATACGACTGTCAGCTGATTTCTCAACAGAAACCATGCAGGCCAGAAGGGGGTGGCAAGAAATATTCAAAGTGATGAATAGCAAGAACCTACAACCAAGTTTACTCTACCCAGCAAAGCTATCATGTAAAATTGATGGTCAGATAAAGAGCTTCACAGACAAGAAAAAGCTAAAGGAGTTTATCACCACCAAACCAGGATTATTTGAAATGCCGAAGGGTATTCTTTAAGAAGAGGAAGAAGAAGAAAAAGGTAAAGCTAAAAATTATGAACAACAAAGTGACAATTACATATCTATCAACCAGTGAATATAACAAGTCAATAGAAATATCTGATGAACAGAATAAACTGGTGAATAGAATAGAAGTAAGGGCATAGAAAGGGAATGGACTGACAATTCTCTGGGGGAAGAGGGTGTGAGGGGTATTGGAAGAGACTGGACAAAAATCTTACATCTATGGATGAAGACAGTGGTGGGGGTAAGGGCACGGGATGGAGGGGGGAACCAGGTGGAGGGGAGCTATGGGGGTTAAAAAAAAGAGGAACATCTGTAATAATCTGAACAATAAAGATTTATTTTTAAAAACTTCACATCCAGTTTACTTCCAATTTACATGTGATCCACACAAAATTCTTGGAGACCATTCTCTATCCCTGAGACACATCCAGAAGTGAAGTACATACCATAGTTTTCAGCCCCAAAGAGAGAAAGGATTGAAATTATGAAGCCATGGCACAGCAACAGCATGCAAGAGTTATTTTTATAATTACAATTTTATAAGCTGAAGTATTGATAGGTTATACAGAATTTCGTCCCAAATCTCTGCCCATATACTTCCTATTCCCACTTCCTTGCAACCACTTAAATGGTCAGAACACATCTTGGAAGTGTTTACAGTTGATGTGTTTTCCACAATCATTAGTTCATTGAGTATCCATAATCCTTTTGTGAGCTAGACTGAGCAGATATACTTCTTAATGAGGAATTTGAAACTCTGAAATATTTAATCCCTTCTCCAATGTCTTACAGTCAGGAAGTAGAAGAAAGGACTAGGATGAAGATCTTTCAGATCCTGAATAGTGGGTTTTGAGGTTTTGTTTGCTTATGTTATTTCTGTGGTTGAGGATTATAACTTTTTATGACAAGAATGTGATAAACCTTTCTATGTGGAACTCATAGAAATGGCTTTTAACCTTTTGGACATAATCTGTCTGCTTCTAGTAAATTCCATTTAACCTACAGAAATCTTACATTAATCAGAAAGACAGTATCTTTCTTGTCCTGCTCAAATAATACTAATTGGCTTAATGTTTTTGCCCAGGGATGACCCCCGAGCAGCGAAACGCTTACCTTCCTACAGTTGTAGAAATCCCGGTGGGGGTTGTTCTTCTGCTCCTTTAACTCATCCATCTCATTGAGCATCTCATGGACCTGGAACTTGGAGGAGAGGAACTTCAGGCGCCGGTGGGTGTAGGTCTTTCTGTGAAAAATTAAATCACATGATTCTAAAAAATTCCAGACATTTAAGGAAGTCACAATTTCAAAACCATCAGGACCCTCAACAACTACAGGGAACAATTATTAGAACAAACATTTCCGTTTACTCTGGGTCCCAAGGGCTTAATCTTTTCATCAAAATGGGACATAATAATGAGGGAAGGCATTTCAAGGCAGGGGAGACTGTGTGGCTCAAGGTGAAGGCCCTGGCTTTGGAGTTGGCATCTTTGGACTCAAATCCTTTCTCAGTCAGCTGTGTGACTCTGGGAAAATTACATAACTCATCAAAATCTCAGCCTGTAGAAGTGAAATTGTAAGCAAATACTTCATAGAACAATTGTGAGGAATATAAGAAATCATGTACATTGGAGGGTTTAACATAGCATTTAAGCATCATAGGCACTTAATAAATACTTCTGTTTCCTATCAGTAGTTGAGGTAGTAGGTTCAATCTCACTAAATGCTTACACAGGTCCTTGGGCAATCAAAGCAAGTAAAAAATTCATGTCATCTACGAAGGAGTCCAGATTGGGGTAGGGAAGCGGCTTAGGCTCGTCCTTGCTGGCTGCCGCTTCGCTGGGGTAGACATAGACCACGCCGTCCTTTATTTTGAGGTGATAACCCAGGTTTTCCGGGAGGTTGTCTGTTCGGAAAGGGTCTTCTCCCTTCTTCACAGGAGGGGTGAAGACTTTTTCAATGAAACACAGAGGACTGTATCAGCACACAGGATGAATGACCACATACAATAACCAAAATATGAAATACTGCAAAATCCGATCCGTTTGGAATGCTCTACATTGTAAATTGTCGTTATCCAGAGCTGATAATGTTTATTTTTACATTGTTGCTCAAAGGTGACTAAATTAATAGTGTAAAGTAACTATCATGGTTTATCTGATGTAAGAATAATTTTCAAGTTCTTTAGAAGTACTGTTTACATAATTTATATATTATTTACAAATACTTTTAATTATTTACCAAAGTTGGTTATCAAGGCTTCCTGTTTAGAGCGTTTTATTCGCTTATGGAATAATTGCATAGAAATAAAAATAAAATGACAGTTAGAAAGTAGAGTTTGAACCTTTTCCTCATTTAAACCAACCTCCTCTGTCAGTCTTAATGTGGAGACATTATTTTTAAATAGGCTTGATTATCACAGCAGTTTTAGGTTCACAGCAAAACTGAGCAACCAGTACAGATTTCCCATGTACCCCTAGCTGCCCCACTCACACACACACAGAGCCTCACTATCAATTCCCCACCAGAGAGGTACATGTGTTACAATCAATGAGCCTACATCTTGTTATCACCCAAAGTCTATAATTTATATCAGGGTTCACTCTTGGTGTTGTACATTCTGTGGGTTTTAACAAATGTTTGATGATATGTATCCAACCTTACAGTATCTCAGAACAGTCTTACTGCTCTAAGAATCCTTTGTGCTCCATCTTGAGTAGTTTTAATATACATGGAAGTATAAAATAAATTTTTGTTGTAAGAATGACAATTCTTATTGTAATTATATTTCCCACATTTTAGAGCACATACACTTTCTGCTCAAGGAGTTAAGAAGGGATTATATGGATGAATGACTCCTTCTTTCCACTGCTACAGTTTCAAACTAAGAAAGCCAAGAACAAAGTCCACACTGTTGCAGCCTTGAAAGCAAGGGGCCCGACGGACTGGGATGGAACCTACAATGTGTACATGCCCTTGACCGGGAATCAAACCCAGGACCCTTTGGTGTGTGGGCTGACGCTCCAATCACTGAGCCATATCAGTTAGGGCATGACTCTGGTATTTTTAGACTGGATTATTTTGAATCTAAGGGCATATTTAATAGTTAGTAGTTGAACCTAAAGACATATTCCATACATTGAAGAAGAGAATTGCTTACCTGGATAGAAGTTCTCATTTGCTATCCAAGGCTCCCCATCAATGTTCCGCAAGTACTTGGAGGGGGTTTTAGGGAACCTCTGAAAGGACTTCTGCATGTATTTCTCCCGTATACAAAGTGCCCGATATAGACCCTTACATACTATTTCAAAATCTTCAACAGTAACCTGCCAAAAACATTTCAGGGCATCAGAATCATTCCTGTGGAAATCTGAGACTTGGGGAAAGCTTGTCTTTGGCACCTCCCAACTGACCCGAGTATTGCTGAGCCCTACCTGCCCACATGGTTGCCTCCTAGCTGACTTGGGCCCTGGGTCTACCCCTAGGGGCAGGTCCTGAAGTTTTCCTCACTCTTCTATTTCTACCAAAACTTACCTGTCAGATGAGTCTTTCCTTACTGTCCTGTGTTTGTTTTTGTTATTTGTTAGATAACAGTGATTATCTAGAAAATATGATGAAAAGAACCCATTCTAACATGAAAAATTCTCCCCCTTGCCTTTTCTTCCTTCCATCTTTCCTTCCTTCCAGGAAATATATAAAAATTTTAAATTTGGGCATATGGAGAAAATATCTCAACTGAAAGACAATGTGACTCTCATTGGAGAATTCCAACCACTTGCTGGTCAGGGCAATATTTTGGGATGAGTAGAGTGCCATGCATCCTTCAAATCCTAACATACCTTCTGTAGCTTTAAGTGGATCAGGACATCATCCTGTGAGAGCTCATTCTTTTGGATGATTTTAAAGAGAACTTTATCTGTGACTAAAAGCGGAGAGATTCTGGAGTAAAATGGTCTTGGAATTGCTGGGAATTTCCTGGACCGGTCTAGGCAAGCTTGTTCCCAGGGTTCCCAGATGTTAATTCTAATCAGCTGAACTCTTCTTAAAGACCTGCTGACCTTGGCCAAGCGAGTCTGGCGTAGGTGCTGGGTTTGAGGGTCTGCTTTCATGAAGTGCTTGTCTCGCTACCTAATGGGTCAGCAGTTTAGCAGCTCCTCAAGGGTGAGCTCTAGATCTTAGTCACCTTCATGTCCTCAGCACGTACCACACCATACCTACCACAGAGCAGGCGCTCAGTAAGGAGCCATTGAGCTGAATCAGTTGTTACCAGGGATCAGTGACCTGGAGAACGTAGCCCTGGTTTCCCTTTACCTCTCTGTTCAGTTAACAGGGTGAAGACCGATCTGGGTACAGAAAATGAATAAGCAACAATAGTGGTCATTGCACTGCTCTGTGACTTTCCAATCCCTCAGGACTAACCCTAAGTGGGTCAGTTGCAGAGAAAGGGGCTGAGGACTGGTCATGAAAACTATATTTGGAGCACAGACTGATGACTAAACAGCAGTTTCATCAATACGATGCTGATTCTGCATGTCCATGTGGCAGAGATTTATGAACTGACCAACTGTTCTGGGTAGAACAGGCAGGTCAAGTTGTTTATGCCATGAACTTACTGTCCTGTGGCATCCTAGAGTCTGTTCCAAGCAACCCTCTATTATGTAAGCATCTGCAATGAAACTGGAGAGGACAGTTGGTCAAAGAGTAATAGCCCCATTAGAATTTTCTCACCTTCCTGCTTTTTTCTGGTCTCTTCACTTTTCTCTTTTTCCCCTTCTTTTTCTTGGATTGATTCCTGCTTCTTGTAGCCCTTCTCTCTATTCTACGTCTGTCCTGGGTCCATCTTTTCCCAGAAGCCCCTGTGCCTCCTGGTGGCTCCCTTTCCTGCTTGGTGATGCCCTCAGTGAGAACAGTCTAACAGCTGGTTCCTTTGGTTCTTTTGCTCAAATCTGTCCACTGTATTGTGTAACACACACACTGCTTCTACTGCATATTCCCCATGTGCAAGAAATAAGATAAAGGAGAAATTATGGGGGGGGGAGCTTAACAAAAATATGAACACAAGACAGAAATATAAATCATGGCATATTGTTTTTGAAATGCAGTCATGTATAACACAGGGCAGGTGAGCTAACACCTTCCTCAAAAGGAAGGGGAGGAAGGTAAGAAGCTGAAACAATCAAGCAGAGTGTCTTTCTAGCAGTTAGGGACCAGGAGCTACTCACCCCTGAGGCATAATCGCCGGTGATCTGCACTCTCTGGAAATCGGGCACCTCCTGGTAGGTTGGAGATGAAGAGATGTATTCATCAATTTGGGACATTTTGGTGGACGATGTTTCACTTTGTGGAACAGACAGATTAATAGTCTTCCGTCCGAAGAAACGCTTTTTTCTGGGTTTAAAAAGAAAAAAAAAAAGGATTTATCTTTGTCTTCATTGGAATTTTCATTGTGATAAATTGATAATTCACTATACAATTTCATTTTGAGAACAAAGAGTTAAAACTAAAATATGGATTGGATGTCAGAAACAGGATCCGACTATATGGGAGGAGATATCACATGACTGTTCCCTTCCTCCTGGAGCAGTGAGCTTAAGGGAACATACTAGAAGGCTTTCAGCATGACATTCCCAGGCGCCCACCCCTAGCAGAACAGGCAGTCTGGGGCCTGCAATAAACACAGGCTGTATCAGTTACTACCTGTGCATATTCTTTCAATTCTGTGAGTTTCTGTCTCCCCATCTGCAAAAAACTGTGTAATGATGCCTACTTTATAGAATTTCTGTAAGATTTCATGTACATAAAATGCCTAGCACAATACCTGGAACTTACAAGTTCCATAATCAATATTACTTCTTCAAATCAGCAAGCACTTATTGATTCAAACCCGATGTTGGGTCCTATGGGGGATGTCAAAGAAGGTGAATTGTTGTTCCCTCCTTACAGACATGAAGCCAAGAGGAAGACAGCAGAATGATCTTTCCCCCTTGAAGTGGGGGGTGAAAGGTTGGGGGAGTGCTATGAGGAGGAGGTTCCAGGTAAGTGGTTGATACAGGTCTGAGGACTAAATTATGGCAGATACTGAGTAGTGGAGTCACTCAAATAAGGGAAAATAAACAGATTTGTGGAGAGGGATCTATGAAAGTTGTTGGGAGGCAGTAATTATGCATTATATGCATAGGGTGGGCAGGATAGGGGGGCAGAAATGAAAGGCTGTGTTCCTGGGCTTGGAGGAGGTCCAACTGGCTGGAGGGCAGGATTCATATCAGGCAGCAGAACACTAAGGCTGTGTAAGTTGAGTGTGTGCACAGTGGCCATCAGTCCACTTTGGTTTGGAACAAGCGCATAGTTGCTCATATCCTCTTGCTCAGATGGATATGGAATCTTCAACTAAGGGGAGTTGTGACTGAGGGTAGGAGGGCCACTGTTTTCTCCTGTTTTAGTGATTGTTACCTTGCCCGAGTGTACATAAAGGGGGTTGGAGGAGAAATTTTAATTTTCTGGCAGAATTCTTCCTTTGAATTGAACCATCATTCAGACACACTGAACCACCTGTCCTGACATTTCCCCTTCTTTGCGTCCCAATGTACTAAGCACCCACCTTACACCACTTACCTCTTGCCTGCTGTGGAGGTGGACAGAGACTCCATGTGGAATATGTGTGCTTGCATCTCAAGATGGGAAATTGGACAGATATCATCCACATCAAAGGGGGAAAGCTCCTGACGGCCTCCCTCATCTTTGACTTCAGAGGCAAACACTTTTTCAGCAAAGCTACGCATTGCATCATCCATTTCTGAAAGAGGTGTTTGTGTGTTAGTGTTCAAGCACTTTCCCAGAAGTCATTGAGGGTTTCTGCCATTTGTGAGGCACCGTGCTCAGGACTGCCCTGGGTGCAGGCCTCCCCTGCTCGCTGACCAGTGTCCCAGGAATGTGTGGGAGTTGCTGCTGCTCCTCTTGAGTGGCTTAGTGTGGGTAGCTTGGAAGCCCATGATCAGAAACACAGGTCCGATTTTTACAACACATTTCAGGAGGGTCCTAAAGATGGGTTTGGGCTCTTGTAGGACTAGCACTTAACATAAGATCACCTTAACTGGCAGGGCTAAGTTTGATACCATGGTAACCATGCGGCATAGTCCTTCAATTAGGTTGGAGGAGCGTGTTTTTGTTTGTTTGTTTGTTTTTTGAGAGGGTGGTTAAAGATGTACATAGAGTTGTTGGTCCCTGGAGTTTTTCTTCCTAAAGAGAACCAATGATCTAAGTACTTCTGAAAAGAAAAGTGTACTTAGGGTCTTTCTTCCTCATAGGATAGATATTGTGTTTTTCTCTTATATCACAACCTTATCTGTTTTCCCCCAAAATCCTAACAATGTAGGAATATGCTGGTATAGGGGGTGAAGGAGACCACTAAACTTTATTACCTAGTGTCGGGAGTCCCATTTCTGAGTGAGCCTTGGAAAGCCACTGTAACATGCTTTAATTTTTCCATTCTTAAAACGGGTGGAAGGGTGACCTTTAGCTTGGCAATGAACAACCCCAAGACTCTCGGGATATAAGAAAGGGTGGTAATGGCAATCAGCATTCCACCATATTTTCCAGATACCCAGTTGTTTTCATCTAACAAGTCATTACCTCTAATACTTCTAAATGTCTCTTGTTTTTTTTCCAGCAAAGCATAGGTAGCAAATAGTGAAAATGGCAACCAGCTATTTGGAGCGACAGTAGAAGACAGAGACATTCTTTACAAAGCAAAGTGCATGCAAAGAGAAAGATCCCCCCACTCCTGCCCCATCAACGTCTCTACAGGTCTCCAGAATGCCCCATTTTCAATTCTATCTTAAGTAAGTGTAATGTGTTCAAGTCTCTGTTCTGCACGTACCAACTCCTTCACCTTCCTCTGTTTTCGTTTCCTTCTCTGTACCGTGGGAATACTAATGCCTTACCAAACCTCGCTCACCAGGCTATCATGACACAAGGTGAGATAATGTACATAGAAATGCTTTAAGGGACATAAAACACCAGAATAGCTGAATGGTGTGATTTGTAGCCTTAGTCTGACAGGTATTTGGCATTTGGGCTATGATAAATGATATGACCTAGTACAGGCTGAAGTACACATTAGAAATGCCAGTAATTGATTCATAACTTCAACACTAACAGTCAGCCACTGGTTCAAAACCTGGCCTGTCACAGCTGATAACAGAGAAGCCCACTATGTTGGCTGAACTTCACACATCCATTTGTTCCATTAAACTCAAGCACTTTCTGAAACGGAAAAGCATCTTAAAGTGCTCTGGCAAGTACCACAATCCATGAAGGGACAAATAAAACATTAAATAGGTACATTTGATGGTTTGAGAATGCTCCCCCACCCCACTGCCAACTGATCCTTAGAAGGTGTATCATTTCTCCCTGAGCATCACAAACAAGCACAGGCACCTCAAGGGTGAATGGCAAGCAGATGTTAGAAGAAGCTCCATGCATCATGAAGGGCAAATGGTAGCAGGCCAGTTGGTTATGATGATGAAGAAGATGAGGATGAGGATGCTGGGTCTGTGGCAATGCTGCTGGAGGCCTCAGCAAGGACAAGATGAAATGGATGCCCAGGAACCAAATCTGAGGTGCTTGAGATCTGGCTCTTCCAGATAAGCATCCATTACTTGGGACTGCACACATCTATCTGTCTAGTATTTTAAAATATGATTGTTTTTACTAAAGTTATATCTTCCTAAGCCACTATAGACAGTTGAAAAGCAGAAATTCTTCTCTCAAGAAGTAGTTTATGCATAACCTCTGGACACAGACAATATGGATCAATGGGGGGAAAGAAGGAGGCATCTGTAATACTTTTCAACAATAAAGATGCAATTTTAAAAAACCAACAGCAAAACTTTAGTGTCTAAGTGAAATATGAATAGTTAAGTTATTTCATAAAATCAATAAAATGGAATCAACTAAAAAAAAGTCGTTTACAAAAATTACATGGTTGATATTTCCTTCCACTGGATCAACCAGTTGTTTTGATTTCATGTAACCACAGCTGAAATTGGACTCGTAATTCAAGAGCTCTGCCTTTCAAAAATACTTCAGGGAGTGGTGGTTATGGAAAGGAGAGCCTGATCCTGGTATTTCAGAAGAGGAGCAGATAAAATTTGGTGACAACCTGGATTCATGGCCTGAAGGACAGATATGCCCATGGATTCGTACAGATCATCGTGCAGCTCTTTTCTGAGCATGTCGTGTGAGAGGGGATGGAGCGTCTGAGTCGAACTACCCTGAGGTTAGGACATGTATGTTCAGAGAGAGAACAGCCAAGAGAACAGAAACAAGGAGTAGAGGGCGAAGCGGAAAGAAGAGTGGCCCACGGAGTGAGGAAAAGTGTCTGTGAGCATGGGTGGCCCGGGGCAAACCATACAGTCAGTGGGAGCCTCAGTGTTCATCATCATGAAAGGCGAGCATTAATAGTAATAATGTCAACTTCAGAGAACTGTCATAAAGATTAAACAAGAACAGAGTAATACTGAATGTAAACTGTAACTGGAAAAAAACGATTTAAAAAGAGGAATACATTTAAGCATTACCAAAGGACACAAATCACTGGGGGGTAGGGGAGGCTGGGGGAAGGGCAGGAAAAAAGAGATATTTGTACTAATCTTTGTAATACTTTTAAGTAATTAAATAAAAAAAAAGAGGAATAATTTTAAAACTACACAGTCCTAGCCAGAAGTTGGAGATCATTCTTATTAACATAGGAAGTGCAAGACTAAAGAAAAGGAATGCGACGCTTGCTCTTCACCCAGCAGATCCAGAAAAGCATGCTTATTTCTCAGCGGTGCTTTATCAATGGGGAGGAAGGACAGCCTGCAGGCCTTTCATCGCCCACATCTCATCTCATAGAGGAACTCAGAGGCAGACCTACCAACAGTCAGCTAAAGGACAAGTCTCATTTGAGCTGGAGGAACATACATGTAAAGTTATAGTTTTATCTAATACGGGCTTTTATTTTACCAGGTCACAACAATTCACCATATTATATTTTGCTTTGGAGTTGAGAGTTTACTAAAGCAAGACTCATTAGATCCTCTTGGCTAATCTATCTCTAAAGGAGAAAATGATTTTATTTCAAATTTTCAAATGAATGTCCCCCGAGATTCACTTTTTTAAAAAGAGGAATTTTTTTTGGGGGGGGGGAGGGAGGGAGTCTGGAAAACCCGTGAGCTCATTTGCTACACTATGGGATATCTCCGGTTGTTATTTAGCTGTGCTGGCTCTCAGTGGTGTCATTTAATAAACACTGCTGAAAAACACCCCTGTTTCTGGGATAGTATCTTTTAAAAATTGATACTTTGGCAAATGCCAGGGAAAATAGTCTCATATACTCACGTTTTTCTTCAAGTAAAATAAAACAAGACAATATATATGAACAACTTTCAGAAATCATAGTGGCTATTAATTAGTGCTTTGGAATAGAAATATGTAGACTGGTACAAAAAGGGGTGTGGTGGAATGTTTTGTTACAGCTCACTCTTCCATTGACCTACAATTTGCTGCCATAAAAAAACACCTGGAAATACAGTCCTCACACAACTCTTCATTTTATTTTATTTTCTAATGTCTCTTTAAATTTTTGTTTATAATCATAAAGAGGTACTCTTTATAAAAATGTTATTTTAAATAAAACCTGATCTAAAGGAATGGAAACTCTTACGTGATGCTGGCAGCAGGTAAACTGAAACAGTTCATTTGGTAAACAACACCTACCAACCATTTCTGAGAGTCTATCCTACTAAAATCATTCTTAAACAAGAAAAATGATTTAGTGCATATATCATCCTCAGAGCATATTCATACTTACAGAAACCTGTAAAGAACCTGTGGATTATGCAGCTTGGAATTATACAGCTATTTAAAATTATATTTAGGCCCTGGCCGGGTAGCTCAGTTGGTTGAGGCATTGTCCCGATACAACAAGGTTTCAGGTTTGATTCCCGGTCAGGGCTCGTACAAGGAACCAGTGAACAATAAATCGTGTGTGTGTAAAATCAATTTTTAAAAATGATGTTTAGAAAGGGTTTGGAGGACTATGGCAAATGATTAAGTTACAATGTTAAGCAAAAAAGAAAAGAGGCACCATATAAAATGACATGCAGTATAATCACAATTGTGTGTTTTTAATCTTTACAGTTACAGAGAAAATAGATTGAAAAGAAAAACACTAATGTGTTAAAAGTGATATCTTTGGATGACGGAACTGTGGTGGTTGTTTTTTTCTTGTTACTACTTCCCCAAACTTCTCAATTTCTCTAAATGAGTGTTTATTACTTTTACTTTTGGTATAATTCCTCTATTTTTATTTCATGTATTACCTTTATAACGAAGAAGGCATAACTTATTTTAAAAATTACTCTGTGTATAAACCTGGATTGAACCATCAGAATACAGAGATTGGGTTAATATTTCCATTATGGTCCTGATTTCCAGCCAGTACTGTAGCTGGAGACATTGTTCAGACCCTTCTCAGAAGTGTGGCAGCACAGGCTTTGCCTAGTAGCAGAGTAGATATTAAATACCTTACACAGTTTTCTGTGAGGATCATCAAAGTTGCTACCACATGATAGTTTTAGAAAATTACCTCCCTCCCAAAAGTAAGGGGGGGAAAAAATCCCAAACTTGAAAAACCTTGTCTTGCCACTTCCTGAAATGTATTATCAAGGCTACTATAAATCCTAAATAAAGGATCACCAGAGCTGATGTGATAGTTAAAGGAATGGTTGCCTATTAAAAGAATTGTGCTCTCCAAACACTGTTGCACACCTACCTGTAAGTTTCAACAGAGGCATTGTTGCTGGGATCCTTGATTCTAGGATAGCACAGTAGAAAGGAAGAGAGAGGAGAATGTGAGAGGACTGCCCTACAGTAAAAAGTGCCCTGACTTTTATTTTATTTTTTTGCTTTGCTCCTGTAATCTGACCCTTCTTGGCTAAAAGGAGTGAGATGAGCTTTAGACCTATTTATAGCTTTAGGCAATGGACAGTGAAAACCATGTGAAGCTTCCGGATCTTTACTGTGGGAGTTTAGAAGAGGTATCAGTGGTAGACCAGGAATTGTGCTCCAATACTCTCCAAATCTTCCTACAGATTGAATTCTCTTCAAGTGTCATTTTCTTGTATGAGTTGACCCTGAAGGTTATTTGCCACCCTAGTGAAATACTGGGAAGTTTTCAGGCATCTGGAAACTCGAGGTCCTCAAAATTTCAGGGATGAAAACCGCTTTCTGAGTTTGGTGAACACGCTGGTATATTCATCAAGCCCTCAAGACTACCCCCCCCCACACACACCCCCATAGAAATATCCCTGACTTAGCAGAAATTCACCTGGCAGAATTTATTTAATTAGCTATTAATTTATTTCAAATCTTACTGAAACTCAACTGCCATCTACAGTGCTCAATTACCCCTACTCTATATATTGTTATGAAAGGAATATACCTTTCTTTTGTATACATTTTATAGTATACTAGAGGCCCAATGCATGACATTTGTGCATAGGTAGGGTCCCTACAGCTGCTGGCTGCCAGCTACCGACCAGGACCTCCCTTCATTCCACGTCGCACCCCAGTGGTCAGCACACATAGCGGGTGATTGAACTCCTGGTAGGTAGAACTCCCAAGGGGACACTTTGCATATTAGGCTTTTATATATATAGACAAATCACTTCGCAAACGTTATTTTGATCCTAAGTACGATCTTGTAAGGGAAATAGTACCTTAGTCCTACTTCCCCAAGTAAGAAAACCAGAGCTCTGAGAAGTGAAATGTCTTGCCCAGTCAATGTCTTGCTCATAATTGGCAAAGCCAATGGTCTCTGGAGTGAAATATCATGCATTTCCCATGATAACACAGAGTTTTAGTTATGGCTAAATAGGTAATAGTTACTGTTAGGTAAAGAAAGACTCAGCAGAAATGATGAATTATTGACATCTTATGTCCAAAATGTCAGGTGGGAACTTCAGATTTGAAAAAAAATTATGGACATAGGCTGACTGATCTTTTTTTATTATTATTAACTTTTCTATTGAAAATTGGGACAAGCCTTTTTTTTAGCAAAAACTGAATATTTTACTGCTTAGCTTTGACAATCATATTTCAATCAGCAATATTGGAACACATTATAAAGTGTTACTAAACCAAAATAAATATATGATTCCTTTCCAATTTCTTTTTGTGACATTTCTACCTGGATTGTCCAATGGCATCTACAAATTGATATATTCAAACCAAACCTTTTCCTCTCCAAAC
>PVJC01043718.1:0-14402 GCA_004026665.1 Murina feae
GACAACCCCCAAGGGTTCCCGGACTGCAAAAGATTGCAAGCCAGACTGAGGGGCTCCCCCATACACACAAGTACATGATTTTTGTGCACTAGGCTTCTAGTCATATAATAATGAGCTTGCCTTGTTTGACCTAGATAACTTATACATGTTACTTATTCAGTTCTTACAATGAATAAGTAAGGAAAGTACTTTATTTTCTCACGTGAAAGAAATGAATTGCTCTTGAGCGAAAACACTTGTTAGTAAAACAAACCTAAGAAAAGTTAGAAATAGCATTAGAATTCATGTATGCTTGGCTATTTCCATCAGGCAGTTTTGCCTTTCCTATACATACCTGAGAATCAATCAAATATATATTCTGCCATCTTTGCTTTTAGAAAAATGCATTTCAGACTACTCAGTCATAATACAATAATTGAATTATTTCATTTTCCTATAATGAGAACTTCTTTATTAATGATATTAACAATATAGATATAATCTGCAAATATTTATTATATAAAGTCAATAAAATTGATAATACCTATAAAGCAATTACTCTACCAATTTGCTTGGTTCAATGGATACACTACATTCTTCCTATTCTGAGTACCATTTTAGGTTCTAGAAATACAAAGGCGACAACAAGAGATAAAGACAGAAATATAGTCAAATGTTCATGTAACAATGAGGTACATGTCAAGCTATAACCAGTCCATATAAAATGATGTGGAAGATGAGAAATGAGAGTATCCATAGAGGTGAAAAACAGGAGCCAAAAGTAATATTAGGAAGGACTGTCCTTGCAAGTATTATTTGAGTTGGAATTTGAATGATAATATTCCATAAAGCAAAACAGAAAGAGGAAGATAATTAGACATTTACCGAGTATCAAATAAAGTAGGAAAAGCCAGGACCAGAGGCCCACTAAAGCACACCAGGCTGAAGGGTGCCAGGCTGCCTGATGCACCGGAAGTCACTGACATTTATCCTCCGTATCTATGCTTTAGCAACATAGATTCAGGGAGCTTTTTCTCAGCCCCAAGACTAGGTCCCTCAGGTATATGCTTCCCTGGCTTGGAGCTTCTTCCTTCTCATAGCATTGATCTTTGCTTGTAGATAAACATTTGTATGCTCTGATTATATGTTCTACCCTCAATGGGCAGTAAAGATTATTAAAAGAGGAATGTCATTTGATATTTTCCTTTACTTTATCTCTAGTACAAGATCTAACATATTAGCAGCACTTAAAAGAAAAAAAAAGTCAAATAAAAGTTGGAAAGAAATCATAAAGATGAGATAGTTGAAAGGGGCCAGAATGCCAAGGCATTTGTGGATATTGTTCTGTGAACAAAGGAAAGCACTAAATTTCACTTATTTATTTTCATCAGGAGGAGAACATGATCAGGGATGTTTTATTTTGTATTTTTTGTTAATCCTTATCAGAGGATATTGATCCATTGATTTTTAGAGAGAGTGGGGGAGGAGAGACAGAGAGAGAAACATCAATGTGAGACACATCAACTGGTTGTCTCCTGCATGGGGATCGAGCCTGCAACAGACGTACATGCCTTTGACCTGAATCAAACCCAGGACCCTAACGCCCAATCCACTGAGCCAAACTGGTTAGGGCAGAGATGTTTACAAGGGTTATTTTCATTACAATGTGGAGAATGGGTTGTGAGAGAAGAACCTGGGAACAAGAAGACCAGTTAAACAAATGTTTCAGTGTTCTCACCAAGCAGTATTGAGGTCCAAACTAAAATAGCAATTGGAGTTGGAGAAAAGGAGAAGGACATGAGCAACATATGTTCAAATCGTTAGGATTTGGTGACCGAATGAGGAGTGGCAAAGAGAGGAGTCAGTGACAACTATCACTGGTGTCCTAGGTCTGGTCAGTGAATACAAAACTGGTTGAAATTTAAAGAAAAGGACAGGTATTCCCATGATGAATGTGTGCTCAGACTCACAGGCAGCTTAGCCTACAGAGTTGAATTCATCATTTCTTAAATATTCAAACAGTTCAAAATCAAATCCAAAAATAATTATCATGAATTGAGTGGGATTATTTACAATATTTTGGGGTCGCATGAAAAATGTCTTTGAAGAGTAATACATGATTAGAAAAAAACAGCAAAACGAAGTATATATAGTAAAAAGTGAACCTCTATTCCACGTGTCTTTTAAGTCCTCTATATGCTCTACCTAGAGGTGATCCCTGTCATCAGTTTCCTATGACTCTTGAGTAGGAATAATACTAATCATAAAAAAAACTCAAAAGAGAAATCAAAAATGGACTTCTTTTCTAAACAGCAATTTAAAATAAACTGGAAATTGTCAGTGAAAATGGATATTAGCAAATAAATGCAATGATGTTGCAAGTAAGACTGGCAAAAGGTATCCACTCTATACAAATTTGTCATCTTGCCATTTTATTGAGATACTGTTTCCTACATCCCTCAGTTAGGTCATTGCCACTCAATGATAGTCAATGTTGCTCTCTTTATCTCTGGGCTCGCTTTTATCCATCTTAGTTGATCATTCATGTTTTTGACTCAAAGACTCAGGCCCCACCATAATAGTTCTCCAGCATACAACAGCAAAATTCTCAAATGCTCTCTGATTGAACAATCCAGATCCTGAACATGTTTTAGTTGACACAGCACCATCCATGAAATAATCACAATAAAACACAGAGATGATTCCCACATTTATGCTTCCCATCTACAGTAGTCATTGTGGCTTTACTTTCATTTATCTCTATTTTCCTTTATCTTGCACTGAGGTAATCAAGGACAAACAGGTAGTAGGTAGAGCCCAATGAAAGAGCAGACAAGTCTTAGTCAGAAAAGTGATGCTTCACAAACCATATTTTTTCAAACAGAAGTGAACAAAGACCTACAAATCATTTTTCATATCCAAATTGGTGCCTAAGTGAAGTAGCTGAGAGCGCGGCACTTAAAACCAGAGGCTAGTCTGATTGCAGATATAGAGAACTGACAATAAACATGTCTCTATTTGATTATATGCTTATATGAAAAAGGAGAAAACACTGGAAAAACATCCAAATATGACTATTTCAATGTCTGGATTAATGTCCTTTAAGTTCATGAACAACGTTACTAAATTGCTTTTTTCACTCCTTTGGAAGTGACTGAAGACTTTGTTAATGACGTACCACAGAGGTGGCTGTTTCTACAGCTTGAGGTGCATTCAGAACATAGAGTTATTAGATCTCAGAATCTGGTTCAACTGCCCTTCATTGCACAGTTGGGTAGGTTACAGCCCAGGAAGGGTAAGGATTTGCCTAAAGGCACACAGCTAGGAAGTAGCAAAGCCAGAGCTTAATGTTGGCAGCAGTCTTGGCCTTTTCTTTTTTACATTTTTTATCCTGTATTAACCAGATACTGTCAGGAACAGATGGAACACTCAGAAATTGTGACAAAGGAGAAACTGATGACAGGCAGTTTGCAGACAGGGGCAAGAGTAAGGGAGATCAACATGGGAGGGGAGTCCACCAGGCCTATCAGCAGAGAGTAAGATACTCTCCTACCTACAGGAATAAGACAATGGAGAGGTTACTGAAACCCAGAAAGAACTATATTTAAAGGAGAGAGCCTGTCGGAATTGTGGCTTTGGAAAGGAACACACTCTGATACGCTGCCTCTGTTAGGGAGGACCTAGAGGACAAAACCCAGACCTCACTTTTCTCCTAAGCTCTGTTCTCCTACCAGTGACTACCATTGACCATGCCCAGGCAGAAGCCAGAATGTAGAGGAGCCACACTTATATTAGCCTGGGTCCACCTCTCGGCTATAGAGGAAGAAACAGAGAATGTCCAGCACTACACTTAGCTGTACCCACCTTCTGCTTTGCGATTTCGTCTTCCTTATCAGCCCCTACTTTTTTCATAGAGATGAAGATCATCAAGGTTAGTGAATAATGGTGGCCAATGCAAAAGTTGCATTATGGTCTAGGATGGACTTGATCTAAAATTTATTCAAATGTTACAGGAGTCCGTGGGTGGAGTACAATGAGCAACAGGTATGCAATAAGCAATATTTAAAAATAATTAATCTCGAAAGTAATCATCTCAGTACAATCACTCATTAGCTGGAAGAAAATGTGGTAATAATATGTTTTGTGCACAGAACAATTTTAATTAATAAGCAGCACGTATTTATTCAAAATATAATAAGACATCATTATTCTCAGAACATGGACTTTGATGATACGTGTTAGCATCCTGTTGAGTTCCAGAGAATGAACTTCTGGATATTAAATGTGATTGCTTAGACACCTCAAACGTATCAGCCTTGTGCAGTCAGCTATTATCCACATGGACTATTGTTTATGGCTGTGAATCAGCCAGGCCTGATGTGATGGCCAAAAGCACTTCAGTAAGAGATGAGCAATATCCGATGTGGGTGGTATAGAAGTCATTCCAGTCATAAAACAGAGTTCAAGGAGTTGACTCAATGCAGAGGCATTACTAATACAGTAAATGTAGGGAGAAATCTCATAATATGTGTTTCCGTTATTTTTGAGGGCAGTGCTGTGAAGAGAGAGTTGCTGACAGAGTTTGTCTGCAACCTCGGAGACACTCAGCTTTCTTTGGTTTAGCACAAACCCAAGCAGGTGTTAAGAGCAGGACTCTAATCGCTTGCCTTTCCAAAATGAGACACGTGGGAATCACTCTGTTATAGGCAGGAAAGGGGTCTGGTTGAGACTGAGCCCTTTCAAGGACACTTTGGTAAGAAGGTTTAGCTCTGGGTCGGTTCAGGGTTCCTTCCCATTACCAATGAGACCTGAATTTCAGAGAAAATAATTCAGGATTGCCTTAAATTAAAGCAGGGGTGGGGAACCTTTTTTTCTGCCAAGGGCCATTTGGATATTTGTAGCCTCATTCTAGGGCCACACAAAATTATCAACTGAAAAGGTATCCTGCTATATTTGGTCAAACATTTAATTAACTCACCCCTAATGCCTTGGCAGGGCCAGACCAAATGGGCAAGACGTTCCCCACCCCTGAATAGGAGCCATTTCTTCTTATTTATTTTTCTCTACTTGGATTTAAGAAGCCAAACATGTTAGAATAGACTACCTGTGACTTTTGAAACCTACCTGAGTTGTAGATCAGATTTATATTATCTGATGACAATGTTTTCCAAAACACATGAGCTAGTGAAACATATCCTTTATTTATAAAATAAGAAAGAACCAAGTGATTTCCTACCGGAACAGAATGCCTTGAGCAAAGTACCCGTGAGCATACATCTTTAACTTCTTCAGATGAAAACGGTTTTGAATCAGGGGCTCTCAAAATAGTGACATGATGTTTTCCTAATACACCAAGAAAGAAAGAAAAAAAAAAAAAAAACCTCTCCAAATGCTGAGATTCCCGTAGCTTTTGGTATGTGTTCCCAACTGATCTGGCGCTAAATAAAATGTCATTTAAGCAAGATAATAATCAAGGTGACTGGGAATCTCAAATATTACTTCAGAGCATGTACTAAGGCTTGGCTGATGACTATTTATTATCTTTCCATTATTTTCAGAGTCAGAAGTACTTTCTCCATATTTTAATTTTTAGCCAAGCATTTGCTCTGGAACTTTCTGATGTGTCAGCATGCTCCACCTTTAGTAGAGCTGCACATGTAGGCGTTCCATCACACCTGCTAAAACATGAGAAGTGAGCCTGAATCAGTCACCTCATTTCCTTTTGGAGATAAACCATCTCTAAAGGCATTACAACTATCTGCCTTGCATTTCAAACTGAACATATGCTTTCATATAATTATCTCATTTGGTCAACATAACACCCGGTGAGGAAAACAGGGCTGTCATTATTGCCCCATTTCACGGATGAGGAAACAGGCTGATGAGAGTTAAAGTGGCTTACTCAAGTCGCATGGCTGAGCAGTTATGGACCTCTGACTCATAATTGGCCCAGTTAAGGAAACACATATTTACAGAGTGCTTTAAAACCACAATCTTAAGTCTTTGGGGTACAAGGTAGGGTACAGATGGTATAGAGAAAAAGAGAAGGCTAACACTTTCACAGCATTTATTACCTGGGAGACCCCTTTATAAGAGATTTATAGATTTACTTCATTTAATCCCATAACAAGCCCACGGGGTAGTACTATTGTAATCGTCTTGTTACAGATGAGGAAGCTGACTAGATGATTAACTTGTACAAGATCACAAAGGCAATTTTAACTTCAGTGTCCGTGTTCTTAACCATTATACATATTGCCTCTAGAGATTAAAAATCTTGTGGACAACTTTTCATTATACTACATGGCCTCCCATGGTAGAATATGAATCTATAATAATAAAAATATAATATGCAAATTGAACAAACAGCCAAACAGCATGACTGTTCAGATGATCACGCTATGACGCCCACTGGCGCCAGGCCAGCCAAGGAGGGTGCGATGCAATTGGTTGGGGGGTGGGGGGGTACGCCATTGCCCCATGATCTCCCCACTGGCCGGGAGGGCAATTAATTAGGGGGGGAGGGAACTTTGCAATTGCCCCAAAGAGGGAGGCCCAGGCTACCTGGCCAATGATGCTGTGGTGCGTGGGCTGGACCTCCTCTGTGGGGTAATTGATTATGGGGCTCCCACACTGCGAGAGGGTGTAGGCCAGGCTGAAAGACCCCCACCCACATGCACGAATTTCATGCACCAGGCCTCTAGTAAATAATATGAATCTAGCAACATATATGCACGTGCAGGCACACACATATAGACATAAATATCTATCTACTTATGTGCACACACACATTTTATACTAAGAGATTTGAGTATGACTGATGACTTCGTATGTGTTTGGCCATCACTCCATGTAGACCAGGATTAAAAAATAAACTAGATGAGTGATATATTTTAATCCTGAACTGTCTCAGGGAGAAAACAACAACAACAACACACAAAAACTTCCCAGATTGAAGACATACCCGTCTACATTTAACTTTCAGAATCTTCCTCAAAATAGCTATGTATCTTTTAAAAGAATCCATTGGTCTTTCCAACAAGAGAAAATAGACTTGAGGAAGATGTTCCCTTCTGTGTGACTCAGGAGACACGCTTCTTCTGCGCAATGCTTTACCCTCATCTGCCAAAGACGTGTGTGCAAATACCAGTCTCACACACAGACAATGTTTGCACAACATTGAGGCTAACTAGCCATCTGGTTATCAGATGTTTGGAGTCCAAATTGTACAGTTTCCCATGTGTTTCCTCTAATGACAAATGGATTGCCAGAGCTCTGATAACAAGGACCCACACTCTGGCCTAATACCCCTACATCCTGATGCAGAGCAATAGAACAGCGCACATCACAGAAAGGGCTTGTGTCTCACACTGGTTAAAGACAAGAAGACAGTATTTTCTAGGTTCAGATTCAGATGGAATAGAAACCTCTTGGTTCAGAATGTGATGTGTTTTTCTCAAACTGTAGAGAATCCTCTAATGTTCTGTGCAATTGTATTTCAGTGTTAGGGCTAGCAGAGTGCATCAACTAAAAATGCAATCACAGTAAAAAATCCTAATGAGATGCATTATTTCTGACTGAGCAAATGCCAAAAGCACAACCGCAACATAATATGAATGATGTGATTGACTGCTAGGGTTGCTTGCAGCCCATAGCTTCAGGTAATGCATCTGTCTCCCACCATTAACAAGAAAAGAGACAGCATTTTCTGTTTAAAATTAATAACAGCTACACTGCAGAATTATAGGAAAAATTCTAAGCGCTTCACACAAAGTGCTTCACAAAATTGTACTGAAGTCTAACAAAATCACTACATAACAGATACATATGAGAAATTCCTTCTTTATGTCTTCTAGTAAACTGCCTCTTCATTTTCCCTGCATAGGATGCACAATTCTCAGCAAGGTGAATTTAGCAGAAATATAAATATCTTTTCTATTTTAATACACACTTATCTCAATTAAAAAATTTAGTCATTTAATATCTTAAAATGTTTCTTATTTACAATCGATTAGGTATTAATTGTTTTCTTCCATATAACGAAAACTACTTTTGAACAACAGGCAACACAATTTCTAATTCAGATTACACTTTTTTGAATGACTTTGGGCACTGGATCCCCATCAGCAATATCAATACAGTAATAAGATTCTTTGAAGAACTGTCATAATACTGTACAAGGGTGGGTAAAAGTAGGTTTATGGTCATGAGGAGTACACAAAACACAATTTATTCTTGTATTATTATTGATTAATTATTGTATCATTTATCTGTATTATAACCGTAAGCCTACTTTTGCCCAACCCTGCTTAGTACATTGTTTAAATAGTACCACGCTTAGTATTTTCTTAAAACATAATAGAAATGAATGACATTTCAGGGATTTCCAAATTTGAGGAGGTTAGCAGATTATTTATCACTCTTTTTAAATAACTACAGCTTCCTCTAAAGGAGGCTTTTATAAAGATTGTGGAGATAGTGGAGCACAGATAAAACTGGTACTCATACATCCATTTAAATTATCTAACCTGCTGTACTACTGAGAGAAATTTAACCCAGAAATGTCCCCATCGTATACTCATCATCCAATGTGCAGTGATGTAGGTGCAAGGGAAGAAAAAAAGGGGGTAAACAATGACAATGAATGATGCAGGCAAGAGGAAGGTGAAAAACGTTTCGGCCAATAACCATTGAGAAATTGTAGAATGGGAGCCACGTTTCTGTTGGTTTTGTAAAGAAAGAGCAGCTCACTGAACTCTTTTAGGGAAATGAAGTCAAAAGAATCAGAGAATAAGTAAAAATAGAAGTAACAAAGAAGGAATGACAACAATAAAAAAAGGAGATACGTGGCTTCCTGCATTCAAGACATTTTTTTTAGTTTATGAAGTATAAATCATAGCTCAGTTGTCCAGAAATATTTCTGATTTATCTGGAGAGAAAATAGGGGCTCTAAACCAAGCCCGTTTTCCTCCTAGTATATTACTACTTCAAGCAATCAGATTGTGACCTCAGAGACTTAGGCAAAGTATAAGAAACTTTAAAAAAGAACATTTTCTATTATTACTTTGAGTTTTCTGAAAATATATTATTTTTATGATTTTTTCCCCTCTAAAAATAGAAATGCAGTTTATGGGTAAAAGAATGCCCATCCATAGTCTATATTCAAGAGAGGAATCTCAGTCTGTATTATAGACCCAACTGGAGTCTAAAATTCACCACAGTCATTTTTTTTTAAGTTGACCATACTGCATGGGTTGGAAGTCCCAGAAAGGAACTTGACTGTATATATGATTGTCCTTTAAGAACCTAGAAAGCTTAATAAACTGATTTTCAGGAAAATACAGATGATTCCTGATTGATGATGGTTCAACGTACAATTATTCTACTTTACGGTGGTGTAACAGTGATAGCAGTCAGTAGAAACTGCTTAGCTGACTCTTGAAAAAGGTAGGGTGAGGGGCGCTGAGCCCTGTGTAGTCAAAAATCCATGTATAACTTTTGACTCTTCAAAACCTTTACAGTTTGTCCTTTGCATCCAGAGATTCAGCCAACTGTGGATTGAAAACCCTATTTTCTTTCTTTTTTTTTAAATTTTGTTTTATTGCTTAAAGTATTACAAAGGGTGTTAAATAAGTCTCCATTTTTCCCCTTGACCTTCCCCCCTCCTCCCCTACCCCCTAGTGTCTTGTGTCCATTGATTATGCTTATATGCATGCATACAAGTCCTTCAGTTGATCTCTTAACTCCCCCCCACAACCCTCCCAAGCCTTCCAGCTGTAGTTTGACAGTCTGTTCAATGCTGTTCTGCCTCTGTATCTGTTTATGTTCATCAATTTATAATGGTCTTTATTATCCATAAATAAGTGAGATCATGTGGTATTTTTCTTTCATTGACTGGCTTATTTCACTTAGCATAACGCTCTCCAGTTGCATCCATGCTGCTGCAAATGGTAAGAACTCCTTCTTTTTTACAGCAGCATAGTATTCCATTGTGTGGATGTACCACAGTGGGCTACATCAAAATAAAAAGCTTCTTCACAGCAAAAGAAACCATCAACACAACAACAAGAAAGCCCACTGCATGGGAGAACATATTTGCCAATGTTATCTCCAATAAGGGTTTAATCTCCAACATTTACAGGGAACTCATACATCTTAACAAAAGGAAGATAAACAATCCAATCAAAAAATGGGCAAAGGACCTAAACAGACACTTTTCAAAAGAGGATATTCAGAAAGCCAAGAGATATATGAAAACATGCTCAAAGTCACTAATCATCCGAGAGATGCAAATCAAAACAACAATGAGGTACCATCTCACACCTGTAAGAATGGCTATCATCAACAAATCAACAAACGACAAGTGCTGGAGAGGATGCGGAGAAAAACGAACTTTCCTGCACTGCTGGTGGGAATGCAGACTGGTGCAGCCACTATGGAGGACAGTATGGAGTTTCCTCCAAAAACTAAAAATGGAACTCCCATTTGACCCTGCGATCCCACTTCTGGGAATATATCCTAAGGAATCAGAAACACCAATCAGAAAGGATATATGCACCTCTATGTTCATAGCAGCACAATTTACCATAGCTAAGATTTGGAAACAGCCTAAGTGCCCATCAGCATATGAATGGATTGAAAACCCTATTTTCAATCCACATTTGGAAATCCACACTTGGAATCACAAAAATGCTATGTTGGGGGTTGAATCAGTGGATGCAAAGCCCAGAGATACAAAAGACCTTCTGTTTGGGAAAAAACACACACACATACAACTACATATAAGTGGACCCACGCAGTTCAAACACATGTTGTCCGAAGGTCAGCTGTACTTGGCACTTTGAATCGTTGATCTTCTCCCAGGCTAACCATCTGCAATAGGGTACCCTCTCATGATGCTGGGCAGTGGCAGGGAGCACAGCTCTTAATCAACCACAGGCACTCAGGTAAACAGGCGACACTTTACAGAGCACCGTGTTGCCAGTGTTTTTTGGCTGTTGTGATCTCGGCTCATTTAAGGTAGAATAGGCTAAGCTATGATGTTCAGAAAGTTAGGCCTATTAAGTACATCTTTGAATCACAGTATTTTCACTTGGGATGGGTTTATTTGACATAAGCATGTCTAAGTCGAGAAGCATCTGTAAGCTACAATCTTGGTTGTAATCAAGAGGGCTGGAGTCCGCTGACTGCATCAACTATTTGAAAGCTGCAATCATGATTCAGTCACAAAATGAATATCAGCATTGTTAGCCAGAATCAGAATGTAAACCTCATACTGTCCTCGCCTATGAGGTAGAAAGGAAACCCAGGCATCTCCCACATGACATCCCTCTGGATTCAAGGTCCCTACTCTGCCTTCTTCTCTCTACCTTCCAGAGTCTTTCCATGTGTTCTTTATATCTAACGTCCAGAGTGTCAAGTTGCAGACAATGAAAAGAACAGGGAGAAATATGTCCACTCCATCTTCCCTTGTAGTGAAACTATTCTAGCTGTGTGATTTTAATGAATTATTTCCATTTCTATCCTAAAAGTCCTCGATTATCAATGAAGATATCACAGCAGATTCTGGCAATACCTGATCAATAAGTATCAGCAGCTTTTACACTTCATTTAAATTGCTATTAAGGAAGAGTTTTAAATAGAGGAGAAAACTCCCCAAAGTCATGGATATGGATATATATATATATATATATATATATATATATATATATATATATATATATATATTTTTTTTTTTTTGCACATAGAACCCAGTAATTGGTTATTGGTTCTAATATTCCATTTTCCCTTTCATTTCCCCTCAACAAACATTTGTTGAGAGCCATGTGAAGAGTCCCGATTAAATACAAGGGATATGAGATTGAATAAGATGTGATCTTTATGCGCATGAATTTTATAATCTACTCCTTCAAAATACCTTCACAACTTTGTGTCTGGGTCAGGCTTTGCCTCTGCTTTCCTGCCCATCCCACTCTGGTTTAAATAGTATATTCTATGTTACCTGTTGTCAGTCTCCTCCAATAAGCCATAGGCTTTTTGAGGGCAGAGACCTTGATTCAAAAGCATCATTCCCAAACAAGTCACTTTATAGAGAATGGTTTCCACAAATCTCTGCAGGACAAGGGAATGACATAACAAGACACTCTTCATTTAACCAAGTAGCTAAACAAATGGGCCATATACCTCATATTAATACAATTTTTAAAACACCTAAATTTGGCACCCTCTTAATTACATTATTAGGAGGCAGACTGATATGGGCTTGAATATAAACTAGTTAGCATATTAGCCTTATTTCACTTATCTCATTAACCCATTAGTGCATTCATAACCCAAAAATCAGGGTCATGGAAGGAGGAAAGAGCACTAGCACATTTGGATGGGAAAAAGAGCAAAGAGGCCTTGAGCATCTAATATTGTGGGTACAAATCTTGGGTAATACAAGGCACAATGCTTTCAAGAATGGACCAGGCAAAACATTGTTTAAAGTTTATCTAGTTTAAAAAAAAGCGGAAAAAAAAAGTATTAAAAGAATTTATAAGGACTGGAATGACAAGGCAGTTGAAATGAAAAATACTTTTGTCTAAAGCAAGCAGTATCAATTAAGTTGATTTTGGTTGCAAGTAGAAACTCAACTTAAATAGAGTAGCACTAAATAAATTGTTAGTTCATACAACTAACATGAAAAAATTCTCCCTGTGAGTGGTTTTCAAGTGAGGATTGATCTGGCCAGCCAACAATGTCATCGCGAATGTGTGTGTTTTTCTTTTCCCCTGGTTTCCACTGTATTTTTCTGAATTTCACTTTGTCCCTAAGCTGGTTTTCTTTGTGGTTGTCTGAAGGCTGCCAGTAGCTTTTAGGTCTGTTAAATGCTCTTGGTCACTTCACATTCGGAGGCAGAGAGGGGGGATAATGAAGAGTGCAGAGGAGACGAGGGAAAAGAAATAGAGGAGAAAGGAGGGGAGCGCACCAGCTGCCTAACAAAATCCTTCTGCTTGACTTTGCCTGTGACTACAGACATCACACGCCAATAGGAGATCGTTGTTTTGGATTAATCAATACCACCATCTCCTCATGGAACTAAGCAGAGGAGTGGAATGGGTGTGGGCAAAAACTGACAATGTTTCAGTATTTTCTACATCAGTATTTTCTGTTTTACAATAAACACCCTTGGTACTCTATATATCATTGTGCATCTGCATCAGCAGAGACTTCCCCTCCCTCAGGGTAGGAAACTAGCATACATATGTGACTGGGTTTAATCAGTCACCGATAAAATCAGACATTCCTGTTTCCTATTTTCAATAGAGCGATATGCACTTTTGATTAAGAAAAAGCATACAAGTTGAGATGTGTTGGTATTAATAGAAATAAAAGCATCTGTCTAATCTATTCTAGAGCAGATGGCTTAACATGCTTGAGCTCATTATCTGTTTCCATTGCTTTTGCTCTTAGACGAGAACATTCAGAGAAAAAAATAATTTTCATCAGATTAAAAAAGGACCACTCCACATAGTGTCTATGTCACATAAATGGCTTTTGTGAATTCAATAATAAATGTTTTCCTATGTGGGTTTTTTTTACAGTAAAGTAGAAAAAATGAATTAGTTTCTTCTTAAGGTATACAAAAAAAGATATTGAAAGGAGCAATAATTTCTAAGATAAAATAACCCTCTATAATAAAGACCTAACATGCATATGGTCGTCACACCTTCACACCCTGGCGCTCTCATGCCCTCATGCCCGGGCCAGGAAACCTGAGGCTGTGCCCCCTGCCCTGGCGCTGGGACAAGGGGACCTGAGGCCACGTCCCCCACCCCAGTGCCGGGGCGGGGGACCTGACGCCATGCCCCTCGCCTGGTGGGGCTTGACAGGGAACCTGAGGCTGCGCTCCCTTCCCAGTGCTGGGCCAGGGGATCTAAGGCTGCACCCCCACCCTATGGGGCTTAATGGGGGTGGAGTCAGCTGCGTCTGGCTCTCACAAGATTTTGAGACACATGAGGGTTGGTGGGGACTTGACTTTGGGTCCCACGGCACACCCCAGACTCTGACAAAAGGGAGATTTTCATATACATTTTACTAATTTTCTTTCATCTCTGATACTTCTATTATAGAGAAAGGGCAAATAGTAATATTAAAATATTTCCTCTAATTAATGCCCTTTGAATGTGCACAAATTTTGTACACCAGGCAACTAGTTAATAGTATAAAACCTTTTAAACATATTGAAGGTTGTGAACTTATAATTTAAAGGTATTATTTTGATCAGTCAAATTATAAGAAAAAATAATTATGTGTTTAAAATGTGTTTTAGTGGTACAAAATTTCACCAACTTAGAGTTCCTGAAATTGTAGATTTTCAGATCTAGAAGAGATCTTAGAAATCTAGTTCAAATTTATTCATTTACAAGATAAGGATTAGA
>PVJC01043719.1:0-14406 GCA_004026665.1 Murina feae
CCGGGAGGAGGAGACACATGTGGCTGAGTGACTGGCCCCACCCCTGATCGAACTCCCGGTTGAGGGGACAATTTGCATAATAGCCTTTTATTATATAGGATGATTAATATCTGGATACTAGTCCTTCATCAGGTATGTGCTTTGCAAATATTTTTTCCATGACCGTCTTGTCTCTTCATTTGCTTAAGCAGCATCTCTTGAAGAGCTTCTGAAGGTTTTTAAATTTTGATACAGTTCAATGTATCTTTTTTATTCTTTTTCGAAGTTCCTGCTTTTTGTGTCCTCTATGAGACATCTTTGCCTAACGTGAGGTCACAGAGATTTTCTCCTGTGTTTTCTTTGGCGAAGTTTTACAGTGTTAGCTTTTACATGCGTGTCTATGATGGGTTAATGTCTGCAGGGGGTTTAGATCTGGTCCAAGGTTTATTTTATGTTATTATATATATATTGGGGGGGGGCTGGATACAGTGAACTTTATTGATGGTTCACGACAAAGCAGGGCTCCCTAGGACCCCCCCCTCTTCTCCAGGGGGTCCGGGATGGAAACGGTGGTCAGGAGGTTCTCAGTGTCGGGGATGGATCTGGGGCAGGGACTCCCAGCAGCAGAGGGCCTCTCTTCCTGTTGCTGGGGCTGGTGGTCCAGGGGGCTCTTACTCCTTGGAGGCCATGGGGACCATAAGGTCCACCACCCTGTTGCTGTAGCTGAATTCATCATCACACCAGGAAACAAGCCTGGCAAAGTGGTCACTGAGGGCAATGCCAGCCCCAGCATCAAAGGTGGAGGAGCGGGTGTCACTGTTAAAGTCGCAGGAGACCTCCTGGTCCTCAGTATATCCCAGGATGCCCTTGAGGGGGCCCTCTGATGCCTGCTTCACGACCTTCTTGATATCATCGTATTTGGCAGCTTTCTCCAGGCAGCAGGTCAGATCCACAACCGACACATTGGGGGTGGGGACACAGAAGGCCATGCCAGTGAGCTTCCCATTCAGCTCAGGGATGACCTTGCCCATAGCCTTGGCAGCACCAGTAGAAGCGGGGATGGTGTTCTGGGCAGCCCCTCGGCCATCGCGCCACAGCTTCCCAGGGGGGCCGTCCACGGTCTCTTGGGTGGCGGTTAAGGCGTGGACTGTGGTCATGAGTCCCTCCACGATGCCCAAGTTGTCATGGATGACCTTGGCCAGGGGGGCCAAGCAGTTGGTGGTGCAGGAGGCATTGCTGACGATCTTGAGGGAGTTGTCATCCTTGTCATGGTTCACACCCGTCACAAACATGGGGGCATCTGCAGAAGGGGCAGAGATGATGACCCTCTTGGCTCCGCCCTTCAAGTGAGCCCCAGCCTTCTCCATGGTAGTGAAGACACCGGGGGACACCACAACATATTCGGCACCAGCATCACCCCCTTTGATGTTGGCGGGATCTCACTCCTGGAAGATGGAGATGGACTTCCCATTGATGACAAGCTTCCCATTCTCAGCCTTGACCGTGCCTTTGAACTTGCCGTGAGTAGAATCATACTGGAACATGTAGACCACGTAGTTGAGGTCAGTGAAGGGGTCATTGAGGGCGACAGTATCCACTTTGCCAGAGTTAAGAGCAACCCCGGTGACCAGGCGCCTGATGCGGCCAAATCCATTCACCCCGACCTTCACCATCGCGTCTGAGGGTTGTGGCTGCTGGCATAGCGCAGGGGGAGAGGCTGCCTGACGAACAGGAGGAGCAGAGAGCCTTATAGTTTCTTATGATTTCATTTTATGTTACTTGGCATATAGATGTGCAATGTTGCAGCACTGTGTGTGGGAAAGGCCAGCCTTTCTCTTATTGAATGGCCTTGACATCTTTGTCGAAA
The DNA here is from genome assembly GCA_004026665.1 of Murina feae. Classification (NCBI taxonomy): domain Eukaryota; kingdom Metazoa; phylum Chordata; class Mammalia; order Chiroptera; family Vespertilionidae; genus Murina; species Murina feae. Next base: position 1,847 of record PVJC01043719.1, read on the forward strand.
CCAATTGACCACGTGCGTGAGGCCTATTTCTGGCCTCTGTTCTAGTCCATCGATCTTGTGGCTGCTCTTTTTCCAATACCCAATGGTCTTCATTACGTGGCTTTGTGTTTCCTTTCAAGATTGCTTCTGGCCATTCCAGGCCCTTTGCTTTTTTTCATATACATTTTATTTTTAAAAAATTATTTTTTTATTGATTTCAGAGAGGAAGAAAGAGCTAGAAACATCAATGACGAAGAGAGAATCATGAATCGGCTGCCTCCTGCACACCTCCTACTGGAGATCAAATCCACAACGGGGCATGTGCCCTGACGGGGAATCGAACCGTGATCTCCTGGCTCAGAGGTTGACACTCAGTCTCTGAGCCACGCCAGCCGGGCAGATTCCAGCTTCAGTAACAAACATGCCCTGTCCTGCTAACACGTCTGTTCAAGTTTCTGCTGTGGCTTCCGGATTAGCGTCCCCAGTGCCCACTGGGAAGGAAGCCCAGCTCAGAGCCCTCTTAGCTGGTGCTCATTCACCCTTCAGGACCCGCTGCTGACCTCCCCATCCTTTCCCTGGAGCCTGTGCCCACCTGCTGGGCTGATGCTTTATCTCTACCCGCTTCACAAACCCAGCCCAGCTACCTTGCTCCCACGGGCAGCCTGGTCCCCTGCAGCTGGGAGGCGGACCAGAATTTGGAACCAGACAGAACTCTGCTTGCAACCCAGGATCTGCATTTCTGGCCAAGACCGTCCACTTTCCGAGTCTCTTGTTCCTTATTCCTAAGATGCCCCACAGCGCTGCCAGGAAACCTTCAGGGAAATAAGGCATCAGAGTGTCTGGCACATACTGGCATCATCAGCACCCTTGTGTCCTCTAACCACGCCCCCCATGCACTCCTGCTCCCATCCCCCTCCCCAGCTCATACCACTTGGAAGACATCCAGACCCCAGCAGAACCCCAGTGTGTGTGTGAGGCTGTCCCAGCCAGCTGTGTGGAAACAACCTTAGCGACCAACACTCAGCCACAGAAAATGCAGAATCCCCACCCTCCATGGTGCGAGCCGGCTGCCCTCCACCCGAAGCCCCCTGTGCTCATGGGATTGAAGAGAATGGGGCATCTCTTTTTCATGACCCTGAACACAAGCCCCTTTGCACATAGAGAAGGGAACTCAAGCTTAATATCTGATTTACTGGACCGTCTTCCTCACTTTTTTTTAAATATATATTTTATTGATTTTTTTACAGAGAGGAAGGGAGAGGGATAGAAAGTTAGAAACATCGATGAGAAACATCGATCAGCTGCCTCCTGCACACCTCCTACTGGGGATGTGCCCACAACCAAGGTACATGCCCTTGACCGGAATCGAACCTGGGACCCTTGAGTCTGCAGGCCGACAATCTATCCACTGAGACAAACTGGTCAGGGCCCGTCTTCCTCACTTTTAATGGTGAGAAAGGGCCAGTCTCGGACGAGGAAAGTTCTGGAAGGACAGGGTGCGGGACTGTACCTTGCAGATGCACAAGCTGCCGGTATAGTGCATGTGTGTTGCCTTAGTGGCTGCTGCCACCTAGTGGATCTCCGAGTCACAGCCGGCGCGGGCGCTGACATTCAGGGTCACCGTATGCAAATGAGCTGCCCTCTTCCACCTGCCCGCTAAGGTGGGGCGGTGAAAGGTTTACGTGCTTCAGCACTTTTTAAAAACATGCTTTTTTCCATATTAATTTCAGAGAGGAAGGGAGAGGGATAGAGACAGAAACATCCATGATGAGAGAGAATCATGGATCGGCTGTCGCCTGCACACCCCACCCTGTGGGGAAAACTGTGAGCCTGTCTGTCTCACCCTTGGGGTTCAGACTATACAGATCCTTTGCTGAACTGGGGATCCCCAAGGTGAGGCCTGATATCAGGCTCAAGGGAAAAGTCAGCCCAACAGCAGAGGACGCCTGGCAGAGAGCCAGGCAGCTGGAGTGGGCAGCCCGGGTGCAAGGAGCCATCACCGTCCCACCTGCACCCTCGTGACTGAGTCTCGGGAGAGAATTGGGTTTTAAGGAAAACCCGGGCTCTCTCTCCACCTGCCAGTGCGCACACGTCAGCAGGAAGGAGGGCTGGACAGCAGCCCGGCAGGGCCCAGAGGTCCCCACGGTCCCCTGGGGGCTCCAGGTGCTGAAGCCCAGGACGAGCCCATCACATGTGTGTTCGCTCCCTTACCCTGAAGAGATGAGAAACCCTCATCAGCAGGAAGACGGTGGTTCCCCAGGGCCACTAATTTTTTTTTAATATGTTTTTATTGATTACAGAGAAGAAGGGAGAGGGAGAGAGAGAAACATCAATAATGAGAGAGAATCATGGATTAGCTGCCTCCTACACACCCCCTACTGGGGATCGAGCCCACAACCCAGGCATGTGCCCTTGACCAGAATCGAACCAGGGACCTTTCAGTCCGCAGGCCGATGCTCTATCCACTGAGCCACACCAGCCAGGGCCCAGGGGCACCAATTAGTGGCAAAGCCGAGGTCCACACCTGTGGCTCCATTTCTCCCCAGAACTAGCATTTAGGGGTGGATACTAACCCAGAAAATAACACTGTGAGAATCCCAATCAGGCCCAGCCTGTATGGCTCAGTGGTTGAGCACCAACCCATGAACCAGGAGGTCGCCAGTTTGATTCCTGGTCAGGGCACATGCCCAGGCTCCTGGCTCGATCCCCAGTAGGGGGCGTGCAGGAGGCAGCCGATCCATGACTCTCTCCCATCATGGATGCGTCGGTCTCTCTAGCCGTCTCCCTTCCTTTCTCCGAAAAAAAATAAAAATTAAAAAAAAGTTTTAGGGTCAGCTCCAATAGGCAAACCTTCCAAGGATGTGGAAGGAAGTGTCAAACGTCTACTTATAAATATTTCATTTTTTCACTTAAGTGCTGAATGTTCTGCATGCTCCACAGTGACATGCCTCGAATTCTTGGTGCGTCATGCATTATTAATGTAAGTCTGACATGGGAGCCATAGCCGCTCCGCGGCCCCAGTCCACCTGCCAATCACAGCTGCCTTCGCAGCCACGTATGCTTGGGGTTGATGGTGTCTTTCTTGGGTCCCGACTTCCTCACCGAGGGCAAAGGTCTACGTGCGAAAAATGCAAAACACCTCGATGCATCGAATGAGCCGATTTTTTCTGGATTTCGTTTTCTTAAAAAAATTTTACAGACTCAGGAACATGGAAGAAAATCGTGCGTCAACATTCCATATTATTAGAGCTGCCTCGGCAGCGTTGGGGCGTTTTAAAATTCCAACGGTCTTGAGACCTGCTCTTCTTTTTACTCATCCCACGATTTGGAAAAGAATAAAACCGAGAACTTCTGATCCCTAGTTGATGCGGGGAAGATGTTTTTCCCTCTCAGGTACTGCATTTTTGGCGGCAGCACCGACGTACCTGCCTGCACTCCGGGCCGGGGAAGTTTGCGTGTTCTAATATGTTGCCAAATAACCTCAAGTAAACTGAGCTGCAGTGAGAACGCCGTGAAATACTACCCAGCAGTGATCAAGGAACACACTACTGGAACACGCAACATCACTCTCCAGAGGGTTACGCTGCGGCAACGAAGTCAACCCAAAAGGTGATGTACTGGCCCCAGCCGGTGTGGCTCAGTGGGTAGAGCATCGGCCTGCGGACTGAAGGGTCCCAGGTTCGATTCCGGTCAAGGGCACAGGCCCTGGTTGTGGGTTTGATCGCCAGTAGGGGGCGTGCAGGAGGCAGCCAATCCATGAGTCTCTCTCATCATTGATGTTTCTCTATCCTCTCCGTTCCTCTCTGAAATCAATAAAAACGTATTTTTTTAAAAAGAAAGAAAACCAGCAGTGGTGGAGACCTTGTGGATGCTTACAATGCTTGAACAAGCTGAGGACACAAGCCGTGTCTTTTTTTTTTTTTTTATCCTCACCCGAGGATATTCTTCCACCGGTTTTTAGAGAGAGAGGAAGAGAGAAGGCGAGACGGAGAGAAATACCGATGTGAGGATGGGTTGCCGCCTGCACGCCCCAATCAGGGGCGGGGCCGGGGAGGAGCCCGCCCCCGGAAAGGAGAGATGCCCTTGACCAAATCCAACCGGCACCCCGCAGGCCGTAGACTGACGCGCTATCCACTGAGCCACACGGGACAGGGCCACATTTAAAAAAATGTTTTGAAATAGCCAATAGCCCCGGCCGCGTTTAAAAACCGATGGAGGCGGTGCCCTCGGCGGGGCCGGATCTGTCTCCGGCTTCAACTGCGTCCGGAGGGAGCAGACCCGGGGCGCCCCCTGTTCCAGCCCCGACTGCCCTCCACCTCCGAGACCAGCCAGCGCCGTCGTGGCATTTCCTTCTGCCGTGACTCCTACTCCCAAACGACCGTGAGCTCCCACGTTCCTCAGAATCACCCCTGCGGCCTCCCTCGCACACCTACCTCTCTCGGGCCTTCTCCCTGGAGGGGGCGGAGGAGAAGGTGGCGGAGGAGAAGCCCATGGCCGGCCGCGCCTCCTGAGGTGGCCGCATCCTCCTGGGTGAGCGGGGAACACTCGGGACCCCCTGGGCCCGCCCGGCCTCGGAGAGGACCCTGCCCCGGGCCCTGGTGGAGCCGCAGGTCCTGGTGCCGCCATTGGGACCGAGTGCCTGTGACTTCCGGCAGAACCACTTCCGGCAGAACCACTTCCGGCAGAATCACTTCCGGAAGTGGCGAGCACCTGGCTCGCCTTGCAGGAGGCCCCCAGGCAGGGCGGGCGAGTGTGTGTCCTTCCACAGGCTCCCCCTCAAGCACGACCAGGAGCCTAAGGGGCCCCCCTGCATCCCCCTGGCGTCTGGCTTTTGCCTGAGCCTCTCCCCCAAACCCCCAGACATTCTTTTAACCTCCCGGGAGCCCACTGCCATGCGCTGCACCAAATATTCAAACTTTATGCAGAAAAAGAAACTTAATGAAAAAATAGCCTCAGATGAGGATTTAAAAAAAAAAAAGAAAAAATACTAGGAAATGTCCAGGAGAGGTCTTCGGGTAAATGCCAACCATGACCATATTCTCGTAAAACTCTGCAAAAATACTGCTCAGCTCCTTTGCAGTCTTCTCTCTCTTGCCTCTCTCTCCACGGAAATGAAGAAGGATTTGCCCTGAAGTGGGAGATATCTGCAATACTAACGACAATAGATAAATATATATACATTTTTAAATATATTTCATTGATTTTTTACAGAGAGGAAGGGAGAGAAACATCAGAGAGAGAAACGTCTGTCAGCTGCCTCCTGCACGCCCCCTGCTGGGGATGAGCCTGAAACCAAGGTACATGCCCTTGACCGGACTGGAACCTGGGACCCTTGAGTCTACTGGCGGACCGACGCTCTGTCCTCGGAGCCAAACCGGTTGGGGCTAAATATAGATTTTTTAAAAAAACAAAAAAGGATTATTTGCTCAGATTATTATGAGCTTCGACCTCTGAACCGGAAGTCACACAGTTCAACTCCCGGTCAGGGCACTTGTCGGGTTGCTGGCTAGATCCCCAGTAGAGGGCGTACAGGAGGCAGCCCATCCACGATTCTCTTCCATCACTGATGTTTCTCTCTCCCTCTCTCCCTTCAATGAAAATATTTTTTAAAAAGAATGATTTGCCTCTCGGAATAGTCTGGAATTCCTGAAAAGCAGACAAGCCCCACAGGGGTCGCCTGAGACCATCCTGCATATCAGATATTTACATGATGATGCATAACGGTAGCAACAATATAGTTATGATGTAGCAACGAGAATAATTTTATGGTTGGGGGTCACCACAACATGAGAACTGTATTTAAAGGGCTGGAAGGTTGAGACCCACTGGGTTAGGCCCTACACAGACAGCCTTTCCACCAAGCTCCCTCTCAGCTCAGAAGAGGGACTCGGAGTGAGGGGTTTCCCCAGAAAAGCGGTTCATACTCACTGTCAGTGGCAGGAAGGCACCCGTGGGTCCCTCCGGGTGCAAGAGCCACGCTCCCCCCCTCTCCCCTCCCCCCACCACCAGAATCCAAGAAACCACAGGAGCACACAGTGAGCATGGAGCCCTCAGCACCCTGCAGGGAGCTGGGCTTTTGCTCAAGCAAGAGAAATGCCAAGGGCCGGCAGGATGCGGTTCTGCAATATATTTTATTGACTTCAGAGAGGAAGGGAGAGGGAAAGAGAGAGAAACATCCATGATGAGAGAGAATCATGGATCAGCTGCCTCCTGCACAACCCCTACTGGGGATCAAGCCCACAACCCGGGCATGTGCCTTTGACCAGAATCGAACCCAGGACCCTTCAGTACACAGGCGGACGCTCTAGCCATTGAGCAACACCAGCCAGGGCTGCAAACGCATTTGTACAGAGAGCCTAGGACACCCACGTTCAAGAGGAAGCTATGGTAGGTGTGTAGACGTATAGTAACATGGAGACCCGCATGTCTGGGCCTGTGTAACGTTTTCCACGGTCACACCCTGGGAACACCCACAATGCAAGCCACCCCAGCTCCCCTCCCCCGGGCAAATGCAAAGGCAACCTCAGCTCACCCCGGGCTCCCAGCATGCCTTGCCTCCCAGCCGCAGGCCTCGGAGAGCGTCTGGGGTTTGGGTCCAAGCACCAGGCGAAGGGAGTGGGGGTACAGGGATTTCTCCGCTTTGGCACCCCCTACCACCTTGTGCAGTGGGAGAGTGGTTCCTTGATCCTCTCATCTCTTTGACAGCCGCACATCAACAGTTCCTGCTGCGGCGCTGACTTTTCTGAACATTCAGAAACTCACACACACTTACACACACACACACACACACACACACACACGCCTCCCATACATTTGTAAACTTGTTACCATGGAGACAGGCCCTGGGCCCGACAACTGTGGATCAACAGTGCCACCTAGTGGGGCGCAGGTTAACCCGCATCCCCAAGAGGCACAATGTTGCATGAGAGGGGATCTTTCTTTCTTTCTTTCTTTTCTTTCTTTTCTTTCTTTCTTTCTTTCTTTCTTTCTTTCTTTCTTTCTTTCTTTCTTTCTTTCTTTCTTTCCTTTCTTTCTGTCTTTCTGTCTTTCTTTCTGTCTTTCTTTCTGTCTTTCTTTCTGTCTTTCTTTCTCTTTCTCTTTTTATTTTATTTATTTTATTCTATTTTATTTTATTTTATTGTTTAAGGTATTTGTTTGTTTGTCTTTTAATATTTTTTTTATTGATTTCAGAGAGGAAGGGAGAGGGAGAGATAGAAACATCAATGATGACAGAGAATCGGGTTGGCTGCCTCCTGCACGCCCCCTACTGGGGATCGAGCCCACAAACAGGGCATGTGCCTTTGACTGGAATCACACCCAGGTCCCCTGAGTCCCCGGGCTGACGCTGTATCCATTGATCCAAACAGGCGAGGGTTTGTTCTTGTTTGTTTTTTAACTATCTGGTGTTCCCCTTCAATATTTCTAAGGATCGGGCCACCCATATCTACTTCAGCCAACTTTTATTTTCCCACCTGTAGAAAGAGGATCCCATCTCCTTTTTATCGTAGAAGTGCTCTGGCCCACTACCCCATCCATAGCCCTAAATAAGACAGGCACTGCTGTGGATGTCACATACAATGACAAAAATGCCTCACATGTAGGACAATAAGAGGAGGGTATAAAATCAGTAAGGCCCTCTTTTATCATTTTGTTCACCTGTTCAGTGTGGTTTCTGCAAATATACATGTACAAGGAGTAGGTTTTCTTTGTTTCTTGTCAATGAAAGTGCCCATTGTATCAAGAAAGCAGAAACTTGGCATCAGCAAATTCAGGGTCTCCTGCCCTCGCTCTATCCGAGTTTCAGAGGCTCGTGTGACATTGAGTCCGGGGGCAGGGCGGGTCCTCAGGGCCTGCCAGAATGTGCTTCCTCAGCCACCCCTACTGGTCCTCAACTTAAGCACAAAAATTGGTCTCCTGCCCTGGCTGGGGTGCTCAGTGGTTAGAGTGTCGGCCTGTGGACTGAAGGGTAGCAATTTCCGGTCAAGGGCATGAACCTTGGTTGCAGGTTCCCCAGCCCCAGTTGGGGCACATGCAAGAGGCAATCAATCAATGTGTCTCTCTCCTATGGATGTTTCTCTCTCTCTCTCTCTCTCTCTCTCTCTCTCTCTCTCTCACACCCCACCCCCACTCTCTCTAGAAATCAATGGGGAAAATATGCTTGGGTGAGGATTTTTTTCAAAAGGTAGCCTCCTGCCCTGGCCAGGAGACAGGCTCTTGATCTGTATGTGACTTCTCGAACCAATGGCATTTCTAATGCAGCAGCGTGACTACCCAGGCAATATACAAGCAAATATGCAAGCCAGATGGAGTGGTCTGCTCAGTGATTTTTGCCCCTCTGTCAAAATATTTATAAATCCTTTAAAACACATTCATTTGGCATCGCGTGCAAGCATGTCCATGAACGATAGTCTCCCAGCCATCGTGAAATGTGGCCTCGACATTTCTTCAGCACTTACCAAGACCGGACCCAAAACCCACAGTATGAGACCCTAGCCAGTCTGGCTCAGTGGATAGAGCGTCGGCCTGCAGACTGAAGGGGTCTGGATTGGATTCCCGTCAAGACAGGATTTGGTCCAAAGCGGGATACGTGAGCAGCCTAGGCTGACCGGCGGGTCAGCTGCGGTGACCAGGTGGTGACAGGGCGCCAGGCAGGTAGCCAGCCAGCCTTGCAGTTCAGCCCCTGAGGCTTGAAAATATGCGATCTATGGCCACCAGAGGGCGCGCCTGCGCCGTCCTGAGCTCAAAAGGCCTAAGTGAGCGCGCTGGCAGCAGGGGTTCCTGGTTCCTCCCACCGCACCCCCTTCCCTGGAGGGCGGGGGGAGTTGGGGGGAGGGAGGTGGGCCTGGGATCCACAGCCTCTGCAATTACCTGCAGACAAGACAACCCGGGAGTCAGCGTCTACTGTCTGGCCTGGCCGAGATTGAGATGAAGAATAGAGGGAGGAAGGGAGGGAGGGAGGGAGGGAGGGAGGGAGGGGAGCATCAGGCTTGGCCAAATGCTTTCCCATCACTCACTTCATGTTTTACTTATGAATCAGCCCGCAAATAGAACAGGAGGTGAGGCACAGAGGATGTTCCTGGCAGAGGCTGCCCAGTTGGGACCTCCCTTTCGTCCCCACTGCGGAAAGGAGATGGATGGGTCCCGTGCCCCTGCCCAACCCCACGGTCCAGGCACACTTCTGCAATGGAGTCTCCACCGAGGGGAGCCCCTTAGGGTCCTACCCCAGCGCTTCCCCCATCCCCTTCCCCACCCCCACCCCCGAGAGCTTTCAGAGAGATAGGGAGAATGAGAGCCAGAGAGAAACATCACTGATGAGAGAATCATGGATCGGCTGCCTGCTGCACGCCCCACACTGGGCATCGAGCCTGCAACCAGGGCAAGTGCCCTGAGTGAGACTCGAACCCGTGACCTCCTGGTTCCTAGGTCGATGCTCCACCACTGAGCCACGCTGGCCGGGCGGGGTTCACTTTCTGATCGCTCTGACAGTGTCCTCACTGTAGCACATGCATTGACAAGCGTACCTTCTGATGCCCGCCCCGCTCTTTACCCCCCCACACACACACACACACGCACGCACGCGCGCCTCTGAACCTCAGGGGTGGCGCGCGTACCCGCTATTCTACGTCTTCAACAGTCGGCCATTAACCGACACTGCGCACGGTGTCTTCCTCCTGGTTTCTGGGAAGGAAGGGAGTGGGACAACATTTCTAAAAGGAGGCATTTGTCCTGTGACGTCCTCTTATCTGCCTTCCTGCAGCCTGTTCCCACCCCCTCCGCCTGGTTCCTCCACAGCTGGCACTGCCCCTGAGTCTGCATGTGCCCGGCTCCATGGGCCCAGCCAGCTCCCGGCCCTTGCCCACGCTGCTGCATGCACCGTACGGGGCAGCCCCACGAATATGCTTTCCACGACAAACCAAGGGCTGGCCCCACGGCTGTGGCTTAATGGCTGAGTGATGACCTGCGAACCAGAAGGTCATGGTTCGACTCCCGGTCAGGGCACATGGCCGGGTTGTGGGCTCAATCTCTCATCACTGATGTTTCTGCCTCTCTCTCCCTCTCCCTTCCTCTCTGAAATCAATAAAAATACTTTGTTAAAAAAAAAATCCTCAGCCCTAGCCGGTTTGGCTCAGTGGATAGAGCGTCGGCCTGCGGACTGAAGGGTCCCAGGTTCGATTCCAGTCAAGGGCATGAACCTTGGTTGCGGGCACATCCCCAGTAGGAGGTGTGCAAGAGGCAGCTGATGGATGTTTCTCTCTCATCAATGTTTCTAACTATCCCTTTCCATTGCTCTCTGGAAAAAAATCAATAAAATATATTTTTAAAAAAATCCTCACCCGAGGATATTTCCCCATTGATTTTTAGAGAGAGTGGAAGAGACAAAGAGAAATATCGATGTGAGGGAAACACAGATAGATTGGTTGCCTCCTGCACGGGCCTGGATCGGGGAGGAGCCTGCAACCGAGGTACGTGCCCTTGGCAGGAATTGAACCCAGGACCCTTCGGTCCCTAGGCCACCGCTCTATCCACCGAGCCGCACCAGCTAGGGCAATGAAAATGCATTAAAATAATACAATACAGGGCTGGTCTATTTTACGTGGTCGGGGACAGGGGTTTCATGGGCACCGCTAGAATGGAGACTGCTGAGTGGCTAAGCTGCTTGGGGTAGGAACAACAAGGTGAGAGGGTGCCTGCCTCACAGGGTGCCCACACTGCCACCAGGTGCAGGCGGGACACCCTCTTGCCTCCTGTAGACTCCGCCCCTGCCAGCCCAGCCCTGCCCTGCCTCTATGTGCACCCAGGGCTAAGGCGGTGACTCACCAGTGACCTTGATCCCAGCTGCACCCCCAGAATGGCAACCACCACCTGGCCCAGCCCTTGGGCACTTGCAGCTGACAAAACCATAGAGATCTGCCACAGCCCTGCCCTGGCAGCCCCACTCGACCAGGGGTTCTGTCTTCTAGAAGCTTAATAAAAAGCGGGAGACCAGCCCGGCCAGTGTGGCCCAGGCGTTCAGTCCATGTTAAACAAAGCTCATGCAGTTGAGAGGCAGACACCTGCTCTCCTACTTAGTCCTTCCTCCTGTGTGAAGGGTGGATGTGAGAGTCGGCACTCCAGCAGCCATCGTGGGCCATGAGGCCACCTTGCAGATGGAAACCAAGCATTAAGGATGGCAGGATGGGCCCTGACCGGTTTGGCTCAGTGGATAAAGCCCCAGCCTGCGGACTCAAGGGTCCCAGGTTCGGTTCCGGTCAAGGGCATGTACCTTGGTCGCGGGCACATCCCCAGTAGGAGGTGTGCAGGAGGCAGCTGATCGATGTTTCTCTCTCACAGATGTTTCTGGCTCTCTATCCCTCTCCCTTCCTCTCTGTAAAAAAACAACAAAATACATTTTTTTAAAAAAGGATGGCAGGATGGAAACAGAGGAGTCTGTGTTCCTGAGAACTCTAGAGTTGCCCACCAGTCATGGGTTACTTAATTTTAAATGCATTTTGCATGAGCAAGAAATAAACTATCTCATATATATATATATATATATATATAGAGAGAGAGAGAGAGAGAGAGAGAGAGAGAGAGAGAGAAAGATATCTATATATCTATATATCTATATATTGATCTCTCTATATATAGATATAGATATCTATATAGATATCTATCTATCTATACAGATAGGTAGATATATCTATATCCATCTATCTATATCTATATCTATATCTATATCCATATAAAATTTCAGAGAGGAGGGGAGAGGAAAAGAGAGATAGAAACACCCATGATGAGGGGAATCATGGATCAGCTGCCTCCTGCACGCCCCACACTGGGGATCGAGCCCCCAACACTGGGCATGTGCCCTGACCGGGAATCGAACCGTGACCTGATTCATAGATCAATGCTCAAGCCCTGAGCTACACGGGCCAGGCCGTGTCCTTGCTTTAATGGACCAGTTACTGTGATACCGCCTTTTCCCCACTGAAGGCACCCTAACAGCACCCCTCAGCCAGCTCTCACCTCTGGCCAAGGCTGCCCCCCTTAAACATCAGAACACTTGTGTCTTAAAAGTCTCCCGCTCTGGGCCAACGGGGGACAAATCCGTGCGGAGCGCTTTCGAGGTGCCAGGCGCATCACGTAAGTTCTCTTATCTAATCTTTACAATCAGCCTGTCGAGACAGGTTCTAGAATTCTCCCTCCACCAGTAAGAACCTGACACGCGAGAGCCAGAGCACGCCTCCCTTTCTACTCGGCACGTGAGAGTTCAAACCCGGAGCTCAGGCTGCTTGCCTCTCCAGGCATCCTCAAACTCCGGCCCGCGGGCCACATGCGGCCCACCGAGGACATTTCTCCGGCCTGTCGCTGCCTGTCCTGCTTAAAATAAGATATGTGCAAGTGTGCACAGGAATTTGTTCATAGTTTGTTTTTTTTAAAACTATAGTCTGGCCCTTCAACGGTCTGAGGGAGAGTGAACTGGCCCCCTGTTTAAAAAGTTTGAGGACCCCTGCTACACCATCCTACCACCCCCACCACCCCAACCCCCGCCAACCGTCACCACACGAAAACGTCCACCCTGCCAGGTCTTCCCCATCATC